>JAAEAF010005060.1:0-89284 GCA_011037195.1 Triatoma infestans | reverse complement strand
GGGACAGGTGAGAAAAATCTGAAGTTCAAAGATAATTTGTCATTTTATATGCATTCGATTATTAACTCCAGTAAGAGTAAGTATATGAGTGTTTCATACTAGATATTTTTGTTATTTCTGCTTTCTTTCTTTATATTTTAATATTCTGATCCTTTCTTCTCTGCCAGTAAAAGTGTTTTTTTTGTTTAAGTTATTTTTTTCAGAAGTATTCTTGTCAGTTTGTTTCAGTCTACACAAATTGAATTGTTTACTAACTCCGAACTTTTTTCACCAGTTTATTTCATTTATATTAAAGCCCCGTCGTTCCTCGCAGAGGCACTGTTAAAGGAAGTTTTGGGAATCTGTCTGTTATCCTTTTTCTAGATAGTTTCGGCCCCCCTTAGCAGAATTTATTGCAATAAATACCAATGAAACTTGCATATATTTTTCAGGACAGATTACAAATCTTTGCATAATAATTAGTCATTTTTAATTGAAACATTATCTCCAGAAAAATTGATTTTTTGAAGTGTTCTCGTGAATGGGAGGGGGGAGTAGCAATGTTAAACATTCCCTCTAAAAATACCACTTCTTGTGATGTACGATTCTACTACCCACTTATGCTGGTGCTTTAAAAGCTGTGCAAAAATTGCAAGTATGAAGAATCTCTGTTAACCAGAAATGTGTCTTTACAGAATAGTTACCTCAGTTTTTTGGAAACTAAAAAAAAAAATCGATTTCAAGCAGGAAATGGGTATATAACCTAATTTAGTGAAAATTCCAATTTTGTAGAAAACTTTTAAATTAAAATGATTTAATTTATTTATTAATTGTATTAAGAGAAAGTGGTGCGAATGTTCCACATACACAGATTATTTAAGGTTTTCATTTTCACAAGAAAGTCTCAGTTAAAGATTAAATATTCAGCGCAAAAAGTTGTTCTTTTTAAAACAATTAATTTAATGATTCTATTTTGTTGAAGTTTGATATTAATTTCTGGATCACTAAATTTGTATTATCTAGGATATTAACAGATTTGTGTATCTAAGACAGTAGGAATTGGGTTATATACCAGGAAGTGGGATTTAATGATTAGAGTGATTACGTAGGAAATTTGTTTTTAAGATATATATTAGAGGAGAATATAGAACGGCTAATGTTTTGTTTGTAGGTGTTTGGTGCATAAGGAAAACTGCAATGCGATTTTTGTGAGCATGGAGGAAAAGCGAAGAAGGTGAAGACCTATTTTTGAAATCTAAATCACTATAGTTCTTGATTAAATCAACATTAAGTTGAAGTGAACTCTCTATACGTACTTGATTAGCCTTTCTCTGAGATGGATGAAAATCCGAAACTGCTAAGAAACTGCAAAAATATATGCATGCTATGACAGATATAATCCCAGATAACAATTATAAGTTTGATGACAATTTTTTTACTCAAATCTTGTAAACTCCAATAAAAAATCGAGTAATTGTTTCACCCAGATTTTTTATTTTTACAAATTCGATATGATACAAAAAAGTTGAGCTTTACATGAACAAAATACGTTTTACGCGATTGTTTGATGATTAGTAGGGAGGGTTCTTGGATAGAATTTTGGGGAAGGGTTTTACATTGCTGGATACTAATCCTGGAAGGAGACTGCTCATTTGTACAAGATGTAGAGAAGGTGAACGGAGACCTGAGTGTGAGTGTTATGTAAAACAGCCAATAATAAGGAGGTTGGAGTGTTAATAAAGCTTGGTCTCATCAATATTTAAGTTGTGGTAGCACACAACATGAAACTGAAAGCTTCTATTGACATAAACAGCTGGGAGACTGAAGAGAGAGAAAGAAGAGAGAGAGAAGCCTCTTGTATTATTATTACAGTGGTTTAAACAGGGAGGATGGCACTCTCCCCCCCCCCAAATCTCCTACATCTCAGTCCGGGTAGATTGGCAACAAAATTCCAGTGTACCTTGATTCACACTGGACACAACCACTCAGACTAGAGAAACCTAAATCTACTGGAGAATCAACTAACTTGCCATTATCCTCTGTGTGAACATAATCGGTGTGACCCTCCGTCCACAGTTTACCACTCAATTGCCCCTTAACTAACTTACAATCTCAGCAACATAGCCACTAACTGCCGATCCCCCACCACCACAAATCCAACGAGGTAGGCTAGACGCAAGAACTCTCTGTCAGGAGCAACTCCTACTTCTTACTACTAACCTCAGGTAAGTCTGGTCTCTCTCTCTCTCCCTCTCTCTCACTCACTCACTCACTCTGTCCCTGCTGTCTGTACAGTTGATAATAGTTGAGATGTACAAGAGGGTCTTGGTCTTGGAACAAGAGAAGACTTGTCCTAGAGAATAATATCAATTGGGACAACGGCCCATTCTCCCTCACACACACACACGGAGCCCAAAACTACAAGATCTAATTAGTCAGTAGCTGGAAATTCTGTCCTAAACTTGAAAACCCTACTACTGTATTACGAACTTCACATTGATCCTAATTTCTTATGGGGGGGGGAGGATTACAGGACTATGGGAACGGCTATCGTCTCTCTATCACACTCTCTCTTTCTCTCTGGAGTGAAATATTAATCTGGCATATCATTAAGAAAATCAAACTATCTAATTAGATATAAATATAATAAAATATAAACTTACGTAACTATCTAATTATTTGTACTTTTTATTCGAAGTCTAGTATTATACTTAAATATTGCACTACACTTAAATACTGTTGAAGAGGGAACCGGACGTATGCATGTTCATTTTTAGACACCACCTGAATGTGACTACACTCTAGTCACGTCCCGAACAAAACTAGTCTTGGAATTTCTCGTCATAGTCGTCATAGAATCCAATGAAATCTAAAAATCTCTAGAATTCAAAAACAAAAAAAATGTTTTTAAACAATTAGAAAATTGAGAAATTTTTTTAAAAACTTAGATATTTTCACCTACCCGTGACACAATTACGGAGATGGTGGAGGTGATATGTATTCACAGATAATAGTTACAGTGGTTAGACAGAAGTCCAATGACCACCGTGGTTTTTGATTAACCTCCTTAAGATTTTGAAATTTAACGTCACATAAAAGTGATACGTTTAAAGCTGTGTAAATAGGATTCCAGATTTAAATAAAATCGTTTTAGCCGTTTTAATGAAAATTCCAACAAAGAAACCTAAAAAAAATTCATTGTCATGCATTTCCGGATACCCAGTTTTCTACAAATCTGTAACTTGTACATTTTACGTAAGTGATGGAAACATACATTGTGCTGAATGTTAATTTAAGAAAATCTTAAAACCTAAATGCTCCCCCAGAACCTTAAATAAAACCAATTTTCCTGGAAAAATGTACAAATAAAAGTAATAGGCATTTATGTGGTTACTATACGAAATTCAAAGACAAATGTTTGTAGCCAGCTGGCGTCTAAAATGTCAATCTAATATAATTTACGGTTCTTTCACCGTTTTGCATATTTGGATTTTTTTTTTTATTAGAATAATGAGTGTAATGGATCGTCGCGACATATTTTGGGTGTCTTGCCAGCAACCGTCCACAAGCTGCGTCAAACCCATACTTCTCATGAGGGGTAACAAATCAATCCAGTTGGGAGGTTAAAGGAAAAATAGTATAAGAAGGTTTTCATTGAAGTACCCTTTCTCATTCAAAGTCCTATCATTCCAACTTTACATCAAGAAGTCATCTTATAATGTTACACTCTCTCATGGTACCATTACTCTTTGCTAGTTTGACTGTGTAAAGTCCTTGCAGTAACCTTAGTTGATCAATATACATAACGTTCAATCAGTGTACTTTTTCTCACTTATCATGTTCGCTCCTTAAAAACTCTAACTACAGTAGCCATGTTGTATTATTGAAATTTTAAGCAGCCAAACAGAAATTCACTTGCTCTAGTGTTAAAATACGTTATTGTTAAGATATGACTAAATAATCGTAAATGGAAAACTTTATTTTGACAAATTTATGTGGATTTCCCTTGAACTGTAGCTCAGAGAAATTCTTTCCATAAGTTTCCTATCTTTTCTCTTGCTCTAGATAAAGTTCCTGCAATTTAGAAAGTAATGAAAATCTTGAAAAAGCAATAGTAAATTACTGAATATCCTAAAGAAGGTGAAGATTAGAAAATCTTTCCATATTTGGCGAGATGAAAAGAAGATGATGCTGGTAATCTGTGAATTTCAATTTAGCGTTTCTCAGACAGACAGCAGCTGGTTCTTCCTCCCATTCATATACATATAGTTGGCCGCAACTCCAGCTCCGTTTTAATACATAACTTCTATCCTTGTTCATCGGTCTCCCTCAACCTCATGTTTCCATTCTCCATCATTTAATTCTTTTTTTCCGTCCTTTTCTATCCAGCACGCTGTTTCATTCATTTCTCATTACTACGGATATCTCTTTGATTTCCTTTTCATTCTATACAGTTCTTATCTGAAGAATTTAAGGAAGCTTTTACATAGAAATATGAGGATTTATAAATATATACATCATTGAATGGAAGTTACACTTTAATCGTAAATTACAATAAGCAGACAACTAATTATTATACTTTGATTATTTTCTGAAAGCTGAAATCCTTTGGTCACCAGAAAATATTTTCAGCCATTATTAAACTGGGGATCTGACAGAAACGTTTATTAACTGAAACAAGAAACAATACCAGTTTACTGCTTACCGTTTCAGTTTTTACTTCTCTTTCTTCTAATAAGAGGAAGTATTGCGAACGTGCCAAATTTGGGCCAAAGGTGTGTCCATTTTGCTCTGGTGGGATACTTATTTTATAGAAGGCAAGACCATTCTGTGGAAACCACACAATCCACAATTCAGGCAATACACTAATTCTACCAAATAAAGTTGCCGAAGCCTTTCAATTCCGTGGTTATCACACCGGTGAAGAAGAATCAACCGAAGAATTCTCACGAACGGAACCATTCTGGCGGAGTACTAAATCTACAGAGACGGATCCGTAATGGGGAAGCCATATGATTTCATTGTACCAATATGGCGAGGCACTCACTGATCATTGATCGGGTCCCGTTTTGTTAGCTTAGAATGGCGAATTGGCCGTATAGCATGCAATTTTACTTCACTTCCAATGGACATCATGATCAGGGGCGTTTGGAGGATTTTCTGTTCCAAGAATATTATTAAGCTCGCCCTGCAATCATTCAAGCTATCGATAAAATTGTGCTCTTAGATGCCCATTGATTTCTGGTTGTCAAAAATTACGTTGAATATCGGTGCAATGTTGTATGAGTTTCTTTAAGTAACCTCTTCGATGAATAAGGTTGGCAACTTGTGCCTATCAACATGAACATGTGTCAAAAGCTTTAAATAATTTTTTATGTTTTTACATTCTCTTAATCCTAGTAAAAGGAATTATTGTAATCGTGCCAAATTTTCGATATTAAGTTTTTCAGCAATCATATGGTGAGGCGTTTTGAGAAAATATTTTTCTGTGGAAAATAAATTACTTTCTGTTATATAATATTTACATTGTGAGTGATAACTACTAAAATGTCAGTATTACACTGCTGCAATTAAATAACAGTAAATTCTATCGATAAAAGTTGGCAACTAAGTGTGTGTATTAAGTATTTATTATTTTTCAATAAATTAGTGACGGAATAAGTGTAATCGCGTTTCCATTTGGTTCGATACAAATGGATTCGGCACCGGACACAGAAAACGGTCCGTGGTCAGTCCCTAAGCGAGTCAAAGTCATACATAACCTCACTAGCAGCAGCCAACAAAGTTTCTGCACATCCAACAAATTTTCTGTACTTGCTCAGCAGACACAGTCTGAAGAACCACATACCATATCAAACATCCAACCTAGACCACCACCCATATTTCTAAGAAATGTATCAGATTATAATAAACTGCGTGAAGTTCTGGAAAAAGAGGTAGGTCTTGGCAAATTTAAATGCATATGCAAAGTTAATCAGGTTAAAATACTTCCCAGCACCCCTGACGATTACAGAACACTGGTTCATTTGTTCAAAAGAGAGAACTGTGATTTTCACACCTATCAGTTGAAAGAGGACAAACCTTACCGTATCACACCACCTCCATCGAAGAAACCTCCATCACACCACCGATATAAAAGCAATTGCTAATGAACTAGCAAGCCAGAACCATACTGTTATTCAGGTAGTTAATGCATTGCACCCAGCAACCAAATCACCTCTACCGATCTTCTTTGTCGATATTAAGCAAGCCCCAAATAATACAGATGTTTTCAAATAAAGCATATATTAAACACTATTATTAAGGTAGAAGAGCCGAAGCCACAAAGACATATAGTACAATGCATTAACTGCCAAGAATATGGCCACACAAAACGCTATTGCAATCACACTCCAAAGTGCGTAAAATGTGGCGAACAGCACCCTTCACAAATGTGTGTAAAACCAAGGGACATACCTCCCAGATGCGCACTCTGTGGTAATGGCCATGTTGCTAGCTACAAAGGCTGTCAGGTGTACAAACTTCTTCAGCAGCAAAGAGATTCAAGGTACAGATCCAGTTACTGCCCAGCTAAGGCCAGATCGCCTTCAGAAAGAACAGAAACTATAACCAGTGATACAAATTTGGTGATGGACCCAACGAAGAAAACCTATGCACAGGCTATGAAGAAGACAACACCAGCAGCACCACTACATCCACAAAATGTACCAACAACATCCAACCACAGCCTGCCTACACAAGTGAATCGCTTACAACTCTAATTTCCAACACTATACAGACAATACTGCAACCGATACTTACTCAGATACTCACCCACTTAGTCTCAAACATACAACAAATTCTGCCATCACTGCTACAGCAGAACTAATGTCACATTTACGAATACTTCTCTGGAACGCAAACGGACTACTTTTTAAACAAAATATATTCAAACAATTATTGACTTAGCTCTTATTACTGAAACTCACTTTACATCCCGGTCATACTTCTCTTTACCCTACTTCACTCTTTACAGAAATGACCACCCCCAGAATACTCCCCGCGGAGGCACAGCCATACTTATAAACAACTACATAAAACACGAAGTTGTAATACTACCACAAACTGATGCCATACAGATGAGTTCTATTAAACTTTACACTGACAGAGGTACTATAGTAATGATTTCTTTTTATAGATCACCAAATCATTAGAACCTTGGATATTCGATGAACTTCTTCGAATAGCAGGACAAAGGGTTATCATTGGAGGTGATTTTAATGCAAAACATATCTGTTGGGGCTCCCGTCTAACATCACCACCAGGTCGAATATTATACAACATTATACATAAACACAACCTAATTCCAATTGCACCTTCCTCCCCCACACATTGGCCAGTTGGTCGTCACAGAATTCCTGATGTCTTAGACTTTTTCTTAATCAAAGGTATGAACACACATAATCTAACTATCCAAACACTTCCCGACTTGGATTCTGATCACTCTGCAGTATTACTTACTCAGTCTAATTTCAATCTTTACACAAACACAAAGTACCCTAGATTAATCAAGGGTGTCTTAGATGTAAAAGATTTTCAAAACAAAATTAACTCCACAATTAACTTAAACATTTCCTTGAAGAGTTCTGATGAACTTGACAAGGCATTACAAGCATTTACAACACTAATCCAAACAGCAATATATAAATCGTAGACTAGACACAATCATCAACACAAGCCACGAACAGCTACTTGCTTACCTCACCATATTAGACTATTGTTGCGCGAAAAGCGGACTCTAAGAAAGCAGTGGCAACGCACACGTCTACCATCACACAGGGCGCACTACAACCAAGTCACAAGACATCTTAACACTGAACTAAACGACCTAAATTCTAAAAGGCAAGACCAATACTTACAATCCCTTAGTACCAAAGACTACAGCTTATGGAGGACAACAAAACGCATTTTACACTACATACCTCTACGACATCACCTTTAAGAAACGACAATGGAAAATGGACAACAACTGACGAAGAAAAAGCCTCACTTTTCTCCCACCACCTCCAACAAGTTTTCCAGCCTCATAACTATGCGGTAGAAGAGACTCACAATAGAACAAGAACTGAATTGTATGAACCACTCCAACTTTCACTTCCACCAAAACCTTTTACACCCGCAGAAGTACAACATGCTATTAAGAACTTGTCAAACAAGAAATCACCGGGATACGATCTCATTACTGCAGACATCCTTAAACTATTGCCAAAAAAAGCAATACTGTATCTCAACTGTAATCACGTTTCTATTTATGCATCACTAAGGACTGTTTATTTCCCTCTTATCTGGAAAATGTTCCTTAGTAACTATGATACCAAAACCTGGCAAATCTCCTACAGAGCTTACTTCCTACAGACCAATTAGTTTGCTTCCGATACTAGGAAAATTACTAGAAAAACTGGTCATAAAACGACTTACACACTATACAGACCGTATCATACCACAGCATCAATTTGGCTTCAGACAACAGCACTCTACTATTCATCAAATACAAAGAGTCACAACACACATTGCTAACGCTCTCGAATCCAAACAGATATGTACAGGCATTTTTCTAGATGTTTCACAAGCCTTCGATAAAGTATGGCACCCAGGATTACTTGTCAAACTAAAGAGAATTCTACCTTTCACTTATTACCTTTTGCTAAAATCTTATCTCGAGGACAGATTCTCAGTGTTGTAAACAGTTATCTCCATCATTCATCCCATTGAGGCTGGAGTCCCGCAGGGGAGTGTTCTGGGGCCACTACTATACAATATTTACACATACGACATACCTGAACATCCGAATATTGTTACTGCGACCTATGCGGATGACACAGCACTACTTGTTACCAACACAGACATAATAACCAACAAATTAATACTGGAGCAGCATTTGACTAACTTGCATAACTGGAACATCACATGGAAAAGTAAACTCAATATAAACAAAACAAAAACAGTACATTTTACTCTAAAAATGACGGAAGATATACCTGCGAAATATGATAACGAACCATTACCGTTAAGTAACTCGGTAAAATATTTAGGGATGCACTTGGACAAACGAGTAACTTGGGCAACACACGTAAAAACTAAAAGACTTGAACTTAATTTACGTTTCAAACAGTTATATAGATTACTAAAGACAAAATCCACATTAAACATAAACAACAAACTCCTAATTTACAAGACTCTATTGAAACCAATTTGGACATACGGACTTCAGCTTTGGGGAGCGGCTAAACAGACACATTTGAAAAAAATTCAGACATTCCAAGCTCGCACACTGCGGACTATACTTTCATCTCCTTTCTATGTTACAAACGAAACAATACATAAAGACACAAACACTGAAACAGTACAACAAGCAGCACATCGACTGTACACTAAGTATCATGTCAAACTGAACAGTCATACAAATCTTCTCATCAACAATTTACAAACAACTCTAGTTCCAGGAAGAAGACTAAAACGGAGATGGCCACAGGACTTGTTATATCCGCCGTAGACAAACTTCATACTGACTGACAGACCTCACTGAACGACATTATGAACTAGCATAATTACATTCACACCCATACATTCATTTCACTTCACATTTCATTTATTCACTCCATAAACAAATCACTCCAACAGGGCCATCATTGGATGGGGTACCTGCACACGTTCTACACGTCAGTACATTATCATACAGACAACAGCATTACAGGCAAAACACATTTTGTGTTGGTACTGTATTACAATAAACAAATTAAAAAAAAAGAAAAAAAAAAAAAAAGTTTTTCAGCAGAAATATCCGTTTTGAGATCCCCCGAGTCCAAAAAAGTGGTTTTTAGAAAATGGTCTGTCTGTGTACGTAAACAGCATAGCTGTTTACGAAAAATCGTAAGAAGTTCGAACTTGATATTCTGTATAGGAGTCACCATGGGATCCGATAGTTGGTCATCTGTCAAAATTCCCTGGAAGTACCATTCTACTGAATGGTTTTCTCACTTCCTTGCGATTTTCTCAAAAATGGCTTCAACGATTATCTTCAAACCTGGTATATCATCTACACATACAAAGATCTACCTGCCCTACATTTATAAAACATTTCACTGGAAAAATTCATTTAAGGGCACTTTTGGGGGAGGTGTGGGGTTAGGTTTTTTTTTAAAGTGCTGTTTTAGTTTACTATACAATTCTGTCATCTAAATAATATTAATTAGACATTAAATATGTTGGTGAAATCCCGAGTTGAAAAAATCGGGAGGACCGGCAAGTGCGTTTTACCTAAACAATTTTTCGTTACTGGTATTTTCTCGAAAACGGTTCCAACGTTTTTCTTTAAACTATGAATGTGAACTACACATATAAAGAGCTACAACTTTTATTTGAAACATGTCATTTAAGGGGGATTTAGGGGGAGGGGTGGAGTTATGTTTTTCTCTAAAGTCCTCATAGTTAATTATACAATTCTACCATCCAAACAAAATTGATCAGAAATAAATAGATGGCCAAAATTCCGAGATTCAAGAAAATTAGCAAACTGGAAGTGCGCTTTTCTGAACAGTTTTTTCACTTTTCGACGAATTCCGACCAACTCCGACGAATTTCATTAAATTTGGAGCACTAACTATAAAATTTGTCAATTACAAATTTTGAAAACTGGAGTAAGAGAAATTTGTGTGAGTGTTTCACACCAGATTTTTTAACCTTATAATGAAAGTCTACAACTGCGCTACAGGCACAACAAGTAAACGAGATAAATAGCAGAAACAAATGCCGTGGGAAGCTTCAATGTTATCCGGTGATGAATACCATTAGTGGACTAATATTGTAGCGGGATTTAGAAAGTTCAAAAATAAATGGAATTTTGAGATCTGTGATAATTGTTAAATTATTTATATAAAAGCGAGCGTTTACAATGCCGCGTAGGATCTGAGATTGTAAAGTTTGGATTTTGTTTGGATTGGATCGTTTAGATGTTTCACAGAGTTCGAGTCCGTATCGAGTCCATATCGGCGCAAGAAGAGCTCGACCATTTGCGATATTTGTACTGTAGTGTTAGTTTTCAGCGTTTGTCAATAGTAGAGATAAGAGTGTTTCAGTCTTGTGTGGTGAGTCCAGGTAATTCTCTTGACTAGATATAGTCCAAGATATGTGAATAATGAAATCTCAATAACTTTCATCCAAATCATGGCCTTAATTGGCTGTTTGGCGACACTGACGGGCTTGTTGACCATCGTATAACAACAAAGTGATGACACGGTCGAAAATGATGGCAGAGTATTCTAAATAACTATTCGATCAACATGACAGTGTTAGTTATACCACATATATGTGTATGTATGTATTAGTATTATAAATTTAGTTTCCTTCCTCCTAATTCCACCATAGACGTGGGCTTTTCCCTTATTGTCTGATTGGTTTGATAGTCGTGCGCGTGTGTGTGTGTGTGTATAGCTTTTAGTAGTTGCAGGTGTAGCGGGTTTGCAGCTCTTTCATTAAGGTTATATTGTGTGCACATCGATAGGAAACCCGGATTAACTACAAACGAGAAACCAGTATGAGTGTTTCCAACAGCTAGTGTAGTACATCCTGGGGGTTGGTAGGAGGTTTTGCACTAAACCAGAGTAATACTACTAGTACACACAAGTCTTGATTGCGGCAATGACTACCATGGGCTGCCAAGTCAATCAGCAGTAAATCTCTGGGTATAGAATGCACTGCTCACTCACACACACACACACACACACACACACACACACACACACATATATATTTTGTGAACATAAGAGAAACTGGGTGAACGGATGGAAATTTGGGTGGAAGTATGTAGGTGTGTTCATTTGTGTGTTGCGAGTGAATGCGAATGTTTGTATTGCGTATATTGTGGTATCTTCCTACGTCTATTGTCAAATTACTAGCTCAAGCACCCACATACTCACTTACTCATATACAATCCACACAAAATCAGCTATTCCCTAAATAGTACATGCACTTCACTATATACGTAACACAAATCAATCCTGACCAGCAAAAAGCAAATTTGCTGATGATTAACCTTATAAATAATCTCCTTTGCTTATGTACTAAGTTGTTAGAAACCATTTAATGTCCTTTCTATTATTCTATGACCTTTATACATAATATACCTACAAAATCATGAGTAATTTACTTCCATGAATAATGTTAAAAATGAACTTAATTATTTTCAATTTTCTGATTACATCCTTCGTAAAAAATAAATACCTACTACTCTCATCAGGTCCTGAATCCAAAAATTATATTTTTGTGCAAGTATGTAATAATTTGGCAATTTTAATTAAAAAGTAGTGAATGAAGTTATACAGAAAATAGTCATTACTTTTGCTCATTAGTGATTAATGTAATATTATTTAACCCTAACTAGTCCGACATCTAGCGGCAATTCGTTAAATCAAGAACGTGTCAACAAAACAAATCCCAAATAGCAACTGATTTCAGGTTATACCAAAGAGAGTGGATTATAGAGAGAGAGAATATTTGACTTGAATTAAACTCGCCGCGCTCGTGCAAAAAGCATCCTAGTTTACTCACTGTTTGTTAAATAACTATGTGAGGGAGGGAAATTGGTGAAAGTTGGCTGTATATATATAGAATTTTTACTTAGTAAGAGAAGCATTTCAATTGTGCCAAATATTTGCAGTTGAATTTTTCCACAGGAAATAGTTATTCATTTTATAAAAGAGAAAATGCTACTTTTATACACTACAAGTTTCAGATTTGCCCACGTGAGCGCTAGCGAGCGTAGCAACTGAATGAAAGGTAAAGAACTTTTCTCTAGAGTTAAATATTAGATTTTTTTCTGCAACGGTAATAAATTGGTTCCTAAATTATAAAAATATAAAAAATGTGAAAAGTGCGGGTACTAAGAATGAATTTTAATTAAACTCAAATACTCCCTCTCGCTCTAGAACCTGTTGCGTTTGATATAATCTCAAATCCGCTATATCTGGGTTTGCTTTGTTCGTATTTTCGCGTATTGTGAATGCCGAATGTTGGGCTAATTAGGGTTGAAGAATGTTACTTTTACACACTAGAGAGAGAAAGTAGTGTGTAAATCACTCGTGAGAAAAAGTGGAACTTTAGTGATTGATTTTACTGAAATAATTGTAACATTATTCAACTTTTGTAGAAAAATGAGTTTTTTCATGAATATAAAAGATGTGTTTACTGACCAACTTGATATTCTGTTTCGTAATCACTTTCATAATCGAAACAAAGGTTCCATCATAATCCACCAACGGAACGTGGGTCATAACTTAATTTTTTTTTTTTTTAATTATTTTAAAATTTGTTAGAAAACTTATTTTTTGAGATTCTGGTAAAATGAAGGAAAAGGATTGTGTCTTTCGGTCTTTTTAAAAAATAAGAAAACTTAAATTCTTGCCAACGTTTCAACAAATATATTGTCTTTTTCAAGGCATAAAGAAATAAAAAAGCTATTAAATAATCTTCAAAACATATCAAACTTAAAAACTTGTATATAATTTTGAAACTAAAAAGTTATACATAAGTTTTTAAGTTTGATATGTTTTGAAGATTATTTAATAGTTTTTCTATTTCTTTATGCCTTGAAAAAGACAATATATTTGTCGAAACGTTGGCAAGAATTTAAGTTTTCTTATTATTTAAAAAGACCGAAAGTCACAATCCTTTTCCTTCATATAAGTAACGGTCGAGAAGAATCTTCCATAATTCTGGTAAAATGTTAAGTTTTCCTATAAAGTTTCCTCGAGTTCATGGTAAAGGACTAGTATATCTATTTAATATTCTAACAGCAAATTAAATGTACTACCACAACTGCCTAATTTATAGAAAATCGGTTAACCCGATTTTGTAGTATAGTTTTGAGTTTTATGGATTTTTTTTCTCGCATATGAGAGTTCTATTTTCTTTTTTTGAGAATTTCAACTTCACAGAAATAAGCTTAGGACTTTTTAATTATGAAAGAGATAGGACTTTTTCTTAAGCAAAAAATATTTGTAGATATGTTCTAAGGAATCTATGAGTCAAATCTTAATTTGAAATTGCCATTAAAGAATTTTTCATTTGGCGTGATAGAGGCGCCGCCACTTGTCCCACATTCAGGTAGTCCATATGCGGAGAAAACTCTTATCTATATTTAGTAAAGATTCCAACTTGGAAGAAAAGTTATTTATTTGAATTTTGGGAAAGTCGTGTGAGTGTTTCACATTAGACTTTCTTTTTTTTTTTAATAATTTAATTTTATATGTAATAATACAATGTACAAAATCACGTACATTCAAGTTGTTTGTACAATATCCCGCTCTGAAGATAACTATATATATTATTTGCCAAGCGCGGAGAGCATGATGTTATGCGTTCTTCAGAGCTCAGATTGTCTACTGATTGTGGCAGCCCATTGTTGCCATTTCCCTCTTCTGTCTCTGAAGTTAACTTTCTACCTTTCCATTCACTACACTCTATTTACTCTGAAGTACGTGACCGACCCTCTCTAACAGGCTGCCTTTTTCTAACTCCCACATTCTCTCTCCCTCTCACACTCTCACTGGCTCTCTCTTTATATATATGTATCCTTTTAATTAAGATTTATCTAATATATGTTTTCTTTATATTTTCTTTGTTTGTATCTATATTTTGAGGTATCTATCGAGATATAAAATGTTTACATCGATTCTTACATTCTCTTCTAAGAAATTCACCACAGCAAGTCCCTCAGTTTTTCTAATTTAAAATTTTTACCATAAGTATGGGTGTTTGAAGTTACCTGGAAAGTATGTGGCTTTATCCTGAAACCACAATAATAACTAGGAAAAACAAAAATCTAATGCAAAATACTTGCACGATATTAGGCCGCTGGCCTAACAGGAAACCATATAAGCAGCGTATTAAAGACTAGGGGAAACCGGTTCTGTGAGAATAAACTACCGAGGAAACTGATCGTTCTGACGACGTTCTGGTTGCACGGGGATTCTCGTACTCCAATAGTGCATGTTGCGGGTGTTTAAAGAACCATTTCGAGTAAACTTCGCCTCTTCGGTCCACAAAATTTTTTGGGTTAAACGACGATTCTGGGCTGTTTGTTGTAGCAGCCAAATACAGAATTGAGTACGACAGGCGTAATCACGTTCTAGCAAATACTGTACTTGCTGCACGTGATACAGATATCTACCATCCCGTCGAAGATACCTGTGCACCGTCTGATGTGACAAACCTAGCGACAATGGCACTCTGCGTGTGCTAAGGGTAGAATCGTCATCAAACACATTCAAGATGCGTTGACATGAATTTTCGTAAGAACGATCAAAGTTTCCTCGGTAGTTTATTCTCTCAGAACCGGTTTCCCCTAGTCTTTAATACGCTGCTCTTATGGTTTCCTGTTAGGCCAGCGGCTAGTATACTCAGCTGCAGCTTCCGCGCTGCCATTACAAAACCCACAAAAGAAACATATCTCGCTATTCTATGACAAAGAATTCTGGCATTTTGAATTATGACCAGCTAAATCACGACTAAATGTTTCTGATTATTAGAATTAGTCGGATTTCTATCGTTAGGAGATTGTGCCACAATAGATCCTTGGGGTGTCGCGGTGGCGTAGGCTGAATAGCCAATTCCCCCGGTAGAATCGTGAGATTACAATTCCAAAGTTCATTCCAGGATCATTAATTAATCTTAGGATATTTTTGTAACAGCTCTCAATTTTCATTTTGAGGTTTTTTACATTTATTTCGCATTTTCTTCAAGAAAACAAGAAAGAAACCCCATAATATTATTATCGTTGGAAAGCTGGTGAAATGTAGATATTTTTTCTGTAACCGGACCATACGCTAGCCTTAAAGGAATTTATAAGAAAATACTATTGAAAAGTGGTTTTTAACAGTCGAAGAGCTGTAGAGTTAAGTTTAAAGTATCTGAAAAACCTTATAATTAATTCAATTAAAATAAAACTTCTGTTTCTTATAGGAAATTTAATGCTCTTTCCAAGATGTAATTGAATATGATTTATGTTGAAAAACTTTTTGAGATATAATCAATTTTATGAGAAAAAGTAGGAAAATTGAAAATTTTACAAAATGAAGAATAACTTTTGAAGGCGAACGAATCGGACCATGGTATATTAGAAATTTTTTGTTCCAAATGAAGTGGCAAACCATATCTCGAAGATTGCCAGAGGTTTGCTGTTACCCCTGTATATATATATATATAGGGTGACCAGAGTTATATGCTCCACCCACTTTTTTTTTAAACGGCGGGAAATTTCGAAAAAATAGAAAACACGTATTTAATCATTTTTAGTCTAGTTTATTTTCAGTGATTGATCCATTTTTTTATACCCCAATATCCCGAGATACAGCATCCAACTTTTTTTTTTCAAATGGAACATTATATTTTTTTTTGCATATTTTTATAGTACTTGAGCCTCTAAAAAAATAAAAAAAAAAAATTTTAAAATCGGTTAGGTTTTTCAAAAGTTATGGTAATTTAAAATATGAAAAACAAATTTCAGTTTAATGTCAAAATTACCTTATTTTTTCTTTAAGAAGCTCTTCAAACTGGGCACCATCAACGGATAGGCAAGCCAAAGCTCTGGACTCCCACGCTCTGTTTGTAGCAGCACTTAGGTGGCAAAGTCAACATCTAGGCAGGCTAGAGTTATTCGACGTTCCAGATCTTCGACTGAAGCCACGGGATTAAGGTTACTGTACCTTATTTTTTAGATATCCCACACAAAAATAGTCCATTGGGGTTAAGTCCGGAGATCGAGGTGGCCATTGGATCGGACCATGAGTTCCTAACCACTTTTCGTGGAAATTTCTGTCCAGGTAACGTCGAACAACTCTCGCATTATGTGCCGGGCAACCATCTTGTTGAAAATACATATCTAACCGACGTTTTAGAGGAACATCTTCAAGCAAAACTGGCAAAATGTCTCTTAAAAAAGTTAGATACCTTTCACCAGTTAAGTTCCCTCTGTAGAAGTATGGGCCGATTAGTTGGTTTCCTCAAACTCCACACCAAACGTTTGTAGAAAAAACAACCTGATGGCGTGTGGCGAAGGTAACTTGTGGATTTTCTTCTGCCCATATTCTAAAGTTCCAACGATTAAGAAGGCCATTGTTGGTAAACTTTGATTCATCAGTCCATAAAATTGTGCATTTTTTGCATTTTTTGTGGGGATATCTAAAAAATAAAGTGTACAGTAACCTTAATCCCGTGGCTTCAGTCGAAGATATGGAACGTCGAATAACTCTAGCCTGCCTAGATGTTGACTTTGCCACCTAAGTGCTGCTACAAACAGAGCGTGGGAGTCCAGAGCTTTGGCTTGCCTATCCGTTGATGGTGCCCAGTTTGAAGAGCTTCTTTAAAGAAAAAAATAAGGTAATTTTGACATTAAACTGAAATTTGTTTTTCATATTTTAAATTACCATAACTTTTGAAAAACCTAACCGATTTTAAAAATTTTTTTTTTTTTTAGAGGCTCAATTACTATAAAAATATGCAAAAAAAAATATAATGTTCCATTTGAAAAAAAAAAGTTGGATGCTGTATCTCGGGATATTGGGGTATAAAAAAATGGATCAATCACTGAAAATAAACTAGACTAAAAATGATTAAATACGTGTTTTCTATTTTTTCGAAATTTCCCGCCGTTTAAAAAAAAGTGGGTGGAGGCATATAACTCTGGTCACCCTGTATATATATATGTTTTATTTTTTTTTTAAAAAATTGCCACGATCGGAATACTTCCGGTTACAGCAAGAAAAAGGGATCCTTGCAGTAGGGGACTAATCTGTGATGTCTTTAAAATGATATATATCATTTTAATATCAATCACTGAGGACCCGTTAATCAATATTCCAAATTTAGATTTAGACAATTTCAAGTATATTTACGATAACCATGGTAACGGTTCTACGTTTAAATGTTGTCGGGAACTAAATACACTGCAATAATTTTAGGTCTGAAGGAAATTAATCAAATAAAATTAATAATTGCAGTGTAAGAAAGTCACGATCTAGTGTTTTTTTCATATTATAAATTAGTGTTGATTTGTTTTTAGCAATTAAAATATTTAAATATCGATTTAATTATTTGTTTATTGGTTTTGCAATAATATTATTCTAAAACTAAACTTTTCAAGATATATTTGAACAGCGTTCAATATACAAATGTTATAGCGATTTTCCTAAAATTAAGGATATTTATTCAACACAACCAGCCTCCTTAATTTACATAAAACTAGATATTATCTAAAGTTGGCCGACATTTTGGCGATCACTTATCATCCAGTGATTCAAATTCAAATTAGAAAACTTGTTATAACCTTTTACGAAAAAAGAGGCGTTCATATCAAGTATTCTTGTCTTTCTTTTGCAATTATTTTCTGCTATCTTTTTCCTCTTTTTTATAAAGGAAGGGTAACGTCTTTCCATTAAAAAACAGTTTCTTGATAAAGTCAAACTTTATGCTTCTTTTCTGCAAACTTACACATTTTAAAAGACTATGATAGTCTCTTTTTAAAAATAAACATTCAAATAAAACCTAATTGATGAAAATCCTAATTCTCAACTCAACAAAAACAATCTCGTGTGAAACATTCACAAGACTTTGCAATTATATAACATTTCGAATTGAAATTTTACTCCAGTTTGAAATATTTACTAAACATTATAGTTGGCCATCATAGTATTGCATATAAATCTATGATTGGTTAATACCAACCATATGGTTCTATGGTATGGTTGTTTTGTTTTTCAAGACATATGACTTCCTAAACATGTGTACATTCCACGAAATACCTCTGTCAAACTCCAGAAAGCTTGGTATGGCAGTTTTAAAAGGCAAGCATTTTCAAGTAGTTTAATACCAGAATAAACAGATTTTGTCATTTCATTTCAACGAAACCAAGTATCCAATATATTCAAGTATCCAAGTATCCAATATATTCAAGTATCCAAGTATCCAAGTATGCCCAGCAATCATAGGTAGCATTCGGTCTACCTTATGAATCTAAGAATTAGAGGAAACTTCCCAAGTGTTTTCTTTACCCATTTTTTTTTTTCATGAAAATTATCAGCATTAGTAAAAGTAATGTAGAAAAATAAAATAAATGCTTACTTATTCTTGTCACAATCTTGGAAAACTGTCTACGTTAATTTTCCATATAAAGATTATAGTGGAAATATTTTGCCAATTTCTGACCGGACCTACTTGTTTAGTAAAACACTAAGTAGAGATTTAGTGAACCTTTTCCAAATAAAAACAGCCCAAGGGAGGGCCTTCAACTCTCTACAGTGGACAAAATCCGATTTGTAATCCTGGCCAGTCCCAATTACTGTTATTTCCAGGTCCAAGAGATTTTCAACTGTGGAGTGAACAAATCTGTTTGTTTTAAATCAATTTCAGTTTGTTTATTGTTAAACATTCTTATTTATTTACTTTCTCTTACTCCTAGTAACAGGAAGTATTGTAATTGTGTCAAATTTTCGATATCGAGTTTTCACCGAAAATACAAGTTTTTAGGATCCCTGAGTAAAAAAAAAAAAAAAAAAAAATGGATTTTAGAAAATTTTTTGCGAGTGTGAGTGATCAACAAGAAAAAATCGCCGAAACTTCAAACTTGACATACTGTTTAGGTATTACTATGGTATTCAAGTAAGTTATCTGTCAAAACGCCTCAACCGTATATATTAAGAGCTATAACTTTTATTTGAAACATTTCTCTGAGAAAATTCATTTAAAACGGTTTTTGGGGGAAGGGTGGATCATGTTTTTTTCTGTAAACTGCTATTTCAGTTTATTATAGAATTCCATCATCTAAATAATATTATCAGAATTGAATATGTTGTCCAAATTCTGAATATGAAGAAAAAAGATTGACTGAAAGTGCATTTTTAGTGAACAGTTTTTTTCAGTTTTCTGCGTGTTCTCTATAAAATACCGATGGATTTCTTCAAACTATGAATTTCTAACTACGACCATCACTTTTGTTTGTAAACTTTTTTCCGAGAAAGTACATTTAAAGAAGTTTAGGGGAAGGAGGGAGAGGTTATGCTTTCCTCAAAGTATTTTTTTTTTACTTCCTGTTTGTTACTGCTGCAAGAGGAAGTATTGCATTCCTGTCAGTTTTTTTAATTAATTGTTTTTATATGTCATTTTTGAAGTAAATATATGCGGCTCCAGATTTCATATACAATAGATAATGTAATGGATTATTATTGCTAGTAATATGGCATCTTTGTTAGAGATATACTGCATAATAAATTTATTAGAGATATTGATTTGAATATTAATTTATTGTTATTAAAGTTGTGGTTTTAATTTAAATAGTTGGATACAAACTATGAGAAACAATCTTATTGATTTGGCTAGATACAAACTAATTATGAGGTCACGGTGTCATCTCAAGCCAAATACAGGATAGAAGAACAGTCGGTCCGTTTTAACGTTACTTGCTCTGTTTTTTATTGGAGGTCAACAAGGATATAACAATATCAGTATTCAAGTGGATGAATGTATTTAATCGATAGCTATTTAATTAAATCTAGTAAGCATGTTTTTCCATTAAGTTTAATCGTTTTTCCTTCACGGTAAAATAGCTTTCCGCTTTTGAACGTTTTGATAAAAAACTAGTTACACCTTCACCTTATAGTAGATTGTGAGAAACTGTGCATTTGTTTGATACACTGTAAGCATAAAGGATCTGATGTAACTTTTATTGATAGACAGCGCTTCCAGCAATACCCAATAAAACTTAAAACGGCAGTTAGAGCTAAGTTTAACTTTCTAGAGCTCAAAGAATTACCCTTAAAATCAACATTTCCCACGTCCTGAGCTTTCTGCGGCTTTTTCGTTTTTAAGATATTCGTTATTTGAACAAATTTGGTACCATCGCAATACTTGTAATTGTAAGAAACAAATTTTAAAAAATTGTGAATGTGACACAATCACACGACTTTATCTACAATTATAATTGATAAACATTTCTTAATTTCTTCAAGATTTTATAGTTAATAGTAGGTGTGTAGTAGTTTTTAATATTATATTAATGGGAGAATCTAAAATTAATAGTTAGTATGCTTCATTTTTTAATCCATTGGTGTTTTTTTATTTTAGAAAGAAAATTGCAAATAACGAAAAAACTGTTCACAAAAAAAAGAACATCCGATCAACCGATCTTTTCAAACTCGGAATTTCGACAACAAATTTAATTCTAATTAATATTATTTAAACGAAGGAACCGTATAAATACACTAAAACAGCACTATAGAGGAACATTACCCCACCATACCGCCAAAAGCCCATTTAAATGAAATTTCCCGGAGAAATGTTTCAAATAAAAGATATAGCTCTTAATACGTCTAGTTGATATGCCAAGTTTAAAGAAAATCGTTGGGGCTGTTTTTGGAAAAATTGCAAAAAAAAACTGAAATGAAAAATGCATTCAGCAAGGTGGTACTTCCGTTGAGGAATTTTGACAGATAACTTACTATCGGATGCCATGGTGATGCTCAAACAGAATGTCAAGTTTGAGCTTATTGCTGTTTTTCGGTTTTGAGCTATGTTGTACACATAGATACAAACCATTTTCTGAAAACCACTTTTTTTGACTCAGTGGACCTTAAAAATCGATATTGTAAATTTGACACGATTGCAATATTTCTTCTTACTAGGAGTAAAAAAAATTAAAAATTTCTAATTGGAGTGTATCTACGAGCATCAATAGCAAATCTTAAAACTTATTTTGCATTCTCTTCAATTTCCTTAGGTTGGTCTCACTAGTTGTACCTCAACTTGGAGCAGCATAAGTGAGTACAGGTCTCACTAGCACCTTGTATATCAATATTTTATGCTAACACTTAGTGTGGAGTTTCTATTTAAAAGTGGAAAGAGTTGCACTATAAGCCCTTTACATTTCTGTACTATTGCATTAATATGTGGAGTAAAAGTTAGTGATCTGTCCAGTGTGACCCCCAAGTACTTGATACTGGGAGTCCATTCTATTGCATTATTTGCTATTATTATTTATTGGTGTAGATTTGATCTACTTCTGGTAAACAGGATTGCTTGTGGCTGTTTACTTTAATTTTCCATTTGCGGAAGTATTTTAAAATTCTCTGGAAGTGTTGAGTCAGTCTGTTAGTAACTGTGTCCGTTCGCCATGACGACACGTACAGAGCCGTGTCATCTGCAAGCAGAACAGTAGTACATTTTCTTTTACTGGTAATGAAGATAGTGAAGAGTACCGGACCAAGAACACAACCCTGAGGTACCCCCGACATCAGGCATCTTCTGTCTGGCAGTACGTCATCTACTTGAACCTGAACAGTTCTGACAGAAAGATAACTGCTAACTAATTTCACCGCCACCTGAGCAGGAAAACCATATATTATCATCTTGTAGATGAGTCCGACAAGCCAAACGATGTCAAAGGCTTTCTCTATGTCCATCAATATCAATACATACCTGTGTGCTTTCTTTCATTGTATTTCTCAGTAATATTGTCAACCATTCGCGCCAATTGCCCTGTAGTAGAATGACTTTTTCGGAAACCAAACTGTTCATTAATTATTGTATTATTATGGTACAAATCTGATTGATTATATTAAGAATAACTTTTTCAGCTATTTTACTGAGCGTATTAAGCAGACTAATGGGCCTGTAACTACCTAACAACTTGCTATCCTTACCAGGCTTAGGCG
This sequence comes from Triatoma infestans, assembly GCA_011037195.1. NCBI lineage: Eukaryota > Metazoa > Arthropoda > Insecta > Hemiptera > Reduviidae > Triatoma > Triatoma infestans. The sequence continues at coordinate 66,569 of JAAEAF010005060.1, read as the reverse complement.
ACACGATAATTTTAGAGTGTTTCCATTGTTTCGGAAAATACTGCAAAGTGATTTTGTTAATTATAAAGTAAAATAGACTATCACTTTTTTAGGTCATTTTTAATAGTTTATTATTTATTTTATCAGGACCAGGAGACTTTCTGTTTTTAAGTGAACTAATTATTATGTTCAAAGAATGTGGGTTAGTTAATTTGATAGTCGTGTTATGATGTTATTTTGTTTAAAGAAGTCATTCACCCTTCGAGTTATTCTATTTGTATGGAATTTTGTTTCAAGATGATCATTTTGTTTACTAACAGTTTCAAAGTGCAAAGCCAGAGCATTTGCCTTATCAGGGTTCGAATAGATATACTGCTGATTCAAATGGAGTGGAGGATCGTCTTGACTTTCAGTCTTTTGATGGCAGCCTATAGTGTTTGCATCTAATGTTTTAATATAATTAGTAAAGTTCCTGTTTCTATTATTGTTAATTTCAGTTTTAATAAATATATTTAAGTAGTTCATTAAACGTTTTAATCTGTAAATTCTGTATTTTTGATAAATCCTATGTACAATATTTCTGATCTTTATTAAATATTTCACTTTTAGCGGCAGTTCTCTGTTAAAGGTGTTTGTGTTGCTAATTGTAGGAATATTGATGACAGGCTTGAATCAGGATGTTAATAAAGTTTGTTACAACGTACTCTTAATCGTAATGGTCCCCTATAACAGGTTCAGCACGTGTTATCTGTTTGTTTATCAACTGTTTATAAAGCAACCAGTTGGCATTACTGAAGTCATGTCTGTAATTACCTGAGTTTGTTTCCGGTTTTTCTAATAATATGAAGAAAACAGGGTTATGGTCTGTGTCAAGTTGCCTTACTAATTGGTGTTGAAATATTTGATATATTCTTTGATAGGATAAGGTCTATTGTAGTCGGGCTGTACTGCGTGTTAGCAGGAAAGTATGTTGGCTCATCAGAATATAATATGTTAAAGCCTAACCTTAAAGAATAGTCTAACAGTCGTTCACCATTGTTGTTATTGTTTACACGGTTCCATCCAATATGTTTAACATTTAGATCTCCAATTATAATTACTTTTGAGCCTAAATTCAATAACTTTTTTAAACAGCTTAGTGTTATAGTTGAGGAAGGAGGATTATACAGACATACAACAATACATTTATATTTTTTAGTATACAATTTGATTGCAACAGCTTCCATGTTGTTCATTTTAGGCAGATGAATTTCAACATGTTTTATACAAGTATTAACAATTAATGCCACACCACCACCATATGACATTCTGTCATTTCTATACACTTTATAGCAATTGAATTTTAGTTTAAATCTATTGTCTAGCCTAATTTCATTAATACCACAAATATCAATTTTCTCAGTTCCCAGAGTATTATCCAGTTCACCTATTTTATTCGTTGGAGTCCTACTATTCCATAGCATGAAACTTATGTTCATACCTTATTCAAACAGTTCAAATACAGATTCAAACAGTACCATCACCTTACTTAAAGGATCCTTTCCTTTTTATATTTCCCCTACCATGTTAACAAGTACATCTTTAATTTTTCTAAGATTAAACAAGGATTTAATCTCAGAAAACATAGAGCCTATGCTTGTATTTCCCTGTTCGTGTAAGTTAGCGGTTTTTTTTATTTGTACCATTAAAAATCTGTGACCATGATGATGTGGTTACTGGCTGCCCTGATGATAGCTAAGGAAACCTTTTTTCCTCAAACTTGAAGTCCCTGTTTCTAGCTGTAGCTATTTCTTGCCTTAATTATACTTTAGTTTGTAAGTACCTGGTGAAGCTAGGACAGCTTTTATCAGTAGACATGTGTGGGCCCCCACAGTTAGTACATTTATACTTCTTAGCTTCCACAATGTTAAATTCCTTGGAGTCGTGGTTCAGGGAGCATGTAGCACAAATTACGCTGCGAAAACAATTCTCTGATATGTGGCCCAAGGCTTGGCATTTGTAGCACTGTAGGCCTATTTTTCTTGATTTGTAACGTTCCCAGTTAATAATAAACAGCCTTGATTTTTAATAAGTCACTGGAACGAGTCTGATAGTCAAAGGAAACAATAAACATTGGAAGTTTCAAGTGTCGCCCATCTCCATTCTTCAACATTTGAGTTACTTTTATAACTTTTAATTTCTTTCTCAAGTAGTTCTTCAGTAATTTCTTGTTCAGTTACGTTAGGAGGTATATTCCTCAATATAAACTTTAACATTTTTTTATTTGAAGGAGTGTATTATGGTACTCAGCTTTGCTTGCCATCAGCTTACTTTTTATTGTATTGTAATCATCCATGTTATCAGGCTTGAAAATAATTCTGTTATATTTATACTTTACACCTAACTCACCTTTAAGATGCTCCTTAAAAGATTCAATGTTTTGCTAAGGTCGTCCATCACACTGTAAATGACAATTGGTGGCACTTTTACAGTTTCATTTTTATTTCCTTCTCTCAGATATGGGGCTCGTCAGACTCCATATCTGGTAGAACCTCATATTTATTTTCTGTTTCTATATTATAATCACTATTTAGGGACGCTACACCCTTCAATTTTTTTCTGTTATTTTCCAACCATAAGCATTTTCAACGGACTTAAAAGGAATCATTTTACCTTATTCTCAAAGATTTGCTTCACAGAAGTAAAATAAATGAAAATAAAGAAATACAACCGTATGGCTGATTTAGCACAAACACGTGTTGTAGTTTGCACAAAACAGTTCTGAACTTAGTAACTTCACTCTATAAAAGCTAGAGGGGAACTGATATATATAAATCATGTTTTTGAATAACAGAAAATATCTTAAAAAATATCCATGTGAACATATTCTTAACTAAATTGAGTTGAATTTAGACTTGTTCCGCTTTCTCATGCAGCACCGCCACTGGTGTGTTTGTTAAATGGAGAAAGTTCGAATAAACTGGGAAACAAGTCAGTCAAAGATGCACTTCCTGGTAACCGATATCCTTTAAACTTGGGATTTCAGCAACAGATGCAGTAACATCAATATATATAGATGTTAGAACCAAAAGTATGAGGTGGCAATGTGGGGAAACTATCTGATAGGTTCTTGTGAATGTGTGTGTGTGTGTGTGTGTGTGTGTGTGTGTGTGTGTGTAGTTAATATGCCAAGTTTAATGAAAAAAATTGTTTGGAGTCATTTTCGAGAAAATCGACGATATCGAAGAAAAAAGTTGACTGATTTTTGTCTAAAACATTTGTTTAAGATCCGGTAGTTCTTGACATGCATTAGTTCAAACTTCATATAAACTTCAAAGATTAATCGCTAAAACCTGATTTTACATATTCATTAAATAGATGATAAGAGAAAAATAAAATAAATTTCTATAATATATCTGTTCTTTATATATAAATTTTTGTACTATAAAGATTTATAAGTTACTCTTTTAGAAGTGCGGACGTAAAAATGGCACTGAACTGCCCTCTATGTAATAAAATGAAAGTTTTGTTTAAATATAATATGCCCTAATTTAGTAATATCCAACGAGAAACCGACGAGAGAGCCGCTTTTTGTACAAGTACTTCGCATTAATGTAACAGACAACGAAAATAAATTGGCAACGGGGGCCCCCGCTAGCCGTAAAACGCGAAGTTATATTTTTTTATTAAACTAAAACAAGTAGATGAAGAGGGAAAAAAAGAGAAAAATATAATAAAATTTATTATAAATATCCAAAAAGAAAAATGGTTTACTAAAAGCGAAATACTGTTTATCCCTAGCAATTTGCTAAAATTATTTAACTTTTTTGGCCGAAAAAATTCCTTTTTCAACTCTTTGTTCTCCCCTCTACTTTTTCCTCCAAAAATATACTAAATAGTAAATTGCTACTTTTAAACAACATATATCTACTAGACCAAAACAAAAATTGGCCAACTCATAAATTATTTTTACTTATTCGTTACGTCACAAAGCTTTTTTCACATTCCATACCCTACTGGGCCAGTAAAGTTGTATCTATTGTCCTCAAAAAAAAAAAAAAGAGAAAAAGTTAAGCGCGTCTCTCTCAACTCTTATAACATCAAAATCTCATATAATGATGCACTATATAAATGTAGTGTTTGTATATATATGTAGTATTTAGACAGAACTCCTAAAAGCACTATCTATGAATTATTTCGCCCTTGCAACTTAAAACCATGTTACTTGCTAAGAGAAAAGCTAAGTTAACTTTATAGTTAAAACTATACATACAACTTTCTGTAGTAACTCTTAAAAGGAACAAAAAGAAACAAAATGAAACCAACGGCAAGGTTACCACATTTTGAAGTAAAACATAACCTAAAAGTTGTTGTATAAAAGTAGTTGTTGACCGTTGATGAATTATGTTATGAAGAAATTTGGTGAGGATCGGTCAAGAAAGAAACATTCAATTATGCCCACGTTTCGACAGAGTTTCCTGTCTTTATCAAGAGTTTACTACATAGATAGTCGTGAAGGTGTGGAGAAAGAATTTTAACTGAAACTTTGAAGCATACACATTTGTTACATCACAGAAACATAAAAAAAAAAAATTAAAAGTTATTAGTTTCTTGTGTTATAAATCATCTACAGAAAAAATGATTACATTCGGATAAATCGTAGAAAACAGAAATAACTTCAGTAAAAACGCTCTTCCGGTCAACCAAATTTCTTAAAAACTCAGAATTTTGGCAACATATTTATTTCTAATTAATATTATTTAGATGATAGAATTGTATAATAAACTGAAATAGCATTTAAACCCGCCCCTATCCCAAAATCCCCATCTTGAATGAAATTTTCCGTAGAAATATTTCAAATAAAAGTTGTAGCTCGTTGTATGTTTAGTCGATAAACGAGGCATGTCCAGTAAGTAAGTGTACTGAGGCTCTCACGGCTGGAGGGATTTTGTTTTCGACATGTCGGCTACACTGTCGTATAACCAGGTAATTTTTTTGTTCCAATAAAAATTTTTGTAACCTACAAAAATTCAGTACATTTACTTACTGGACATGCCTCGTATTAAGTTCAACGAAAATTGTTGAAGCCGTTTTCGAGAAAATCACAGAAAACTGTAAAGACTGTTCAGTAGAAACGTAGTTTCGGTTTACCAACATTCTTCCAATTTGAATTCTTACGATGCTTCTACAGTACTTCAGTAATATTACGTATGGGGTAGAATCATACATTATACTGAAGTTGCACCTTTAAAGGAGAGCCTAAAGTTGCTGTTTCCCCAGAACCCCGAAAAAATCAATTTTCCCAGAAAAATGTTTCAAATAAAAGTGTTAGGTTTATATTTGTACAGTTAGTGTTCCAAGTTTAAAGGAAATCGTTACAGTCGTTTTCGAGAACATTCCAAAAAAATTCGAAACCTGTTCTGTATATTCGCACTTCCGGTAAACCGAGATTCTTCCAATTTGGAATTCTAGCAAAGTTTGTAATATATTAATAGGTGGCAGAACCATAAATTGCACCGAAGTCGTAATTTAAGAAAAAGCTTGACGCTAGTGTTCTACCAATCGAAAGAACGACTTTACTAAATGAATTTTTGTTTGTCAAGATTTTTCTAAAAAAAAAGTAGTTCCATCGGTTTTCAATAAACTTTATAGACTGATCTACACATCTACATTACACACGTGCAGGACCATGAATTTTATTTGAAACTTTTTTCCTGGATAATTCCTTTAAAGGGGTATTTTGGGGGAGGGGAGAGGTTATACTTTTCTCTAAAGAGCCTTTTCAGTTATTCAAATCATTCTATCACTTTTTTTTTTTTTTTAAATAATCCCACTAGAGGGCAGTACCGGAGCTCGCGCTCATCCCTGCCCATACACAGTACAGCTAACTTATAATACAAGTCAATAGACGCGTGGGCAAAAATTTTATCCAATAGAAATTCCTGGTCTATCCACTGTTCCGTAAAAGATCAAATATCAAGTAAATATTGAGTAAAAGGTCCAAATACTTCGTATACGATTAATATATTTCTAATCCACTGGCCTGTAACAATTCATTTCATTTCCCATTCACAATATTTACATCTCAAACTATTTACAAAACAAAACTGTTCCCCTGTACTCGATATTCCAGGGGAGCCACAACTAAACTATCCTAATATACGTACGAATACACTAATTCTACACCCTAACCTTACCGCATTCATACCACACACACAACTATAAATAAATAATGCAATCAACCCACATTCACTCCGCCTACTCTACCCAGCTATTGTTGACCCTTCTGGATAATGCCGCGGACGCAAATTTACTATAAGCTTCATAAGCAAACTTATTCTCCAATAACAGACCAAGATTTTCACTATTTAGTCCCACATGAAATCCAATCTTTCCCAACATTTGCAATCTCAAGTCATCATACAAACGGCAGTCGAAGATTATATGCTCCGCGGACTCACGCTTTCCACAGTGACACCGAAAATCATTCACAAGCCCCATATCGTACCACTTTCCATTCAAAAGACCATGCCCTGTCACCAATCGCGCTACAGCGTAAGAAAACTCTGAGGGAACCATTCTCCTGACTCCAGCAGCATCAGGAACAAAGCGGAAAGTTGTCCTGTCCTTACTCGAAGACGCCCAACGAGCTTTCCATTTCTCCCGTAAATCGTCATCTATTTTTATACTTTCCTGTTGGTATCTCCAGAGCTCAAAATCACTACTTCCCGCCTGAATAGGTACCGCCTCCACCGTTATACCAGCAAAGGAAAAGTTCCTACGCTTTCTCAAAAAATATCTGGCCGCGGACCTCACGACTTCCAGATCCATAGGGAGACAGTCAGTAAGAACTTGAAGAGCCTCAGTTGATGTCGTTCTACTAAACCTGCCAATTAATAATAAAATTGAGCGCTGAATTGCAAAAAGATGCCTCAAGATCACAGAGTTAGTGACCCTAGAATACCAAACCGACGCACCATATACAACCTGAGCCAGAAGAATACTCCTGTACATTATTTTTATTGTTCTTTTTTTCAGGCCCCATTCCTTCCTGGTAATCTGACTGAGTTGGCCGATTAACTTTTTGGATTTGGTTCTCAACTCCCTAATATGAGGTATAAAATTCAGCTTCCTGTCTAATGTGATTCCCAAATATTTCGCCTGAATCACCCATTTCAGTCTGCTTGATCCAATATATACAGAGGGCTGTCGCGTGACTGCCAAGTTTCCTTTCAACAGGATTGCGACTGTTTTACCCAAAGATACTTCAAGCTTATTGTGGCAACACCACGACATTAAAGTCTCTAAAGCTCTAGAGGCATTTGATTCCAGTTGTGCCCTACTGTTTCCCGCCACAACCAACGCTAAGTCGTCCGCATAGGCAACTTTATGGTTGACACCCGGAATATCTGTCGCAAGAAAATCATCAAAAACCATATTCCAAAAATGAGGACCCGAAATGGAGCCCTGAGGACAACCACGTGAAACAGTTTTCGTAAACATTTTAAAATTAGATCTCACTACAACTGACCTATCAGACAAAAAAGATTGAATCAATTTATACAGATTATAGGGGCAATTAAACATCCTGAGACGATCTAGAAGGCTATGCCTCCAAAGACTGTCAAAGGCTCCCACTATATCCACCAATATTGCAGCAACATATTTCTGGTTTAAATTTACCGAATTAACTAAAGCGTGAATTCCATCTTCCGTGGATGAGCCTCTTTTAAAACATACTGAGTACATTGCGCAAATCCTGTCCTAACATATATCGCAGTTAACTTTTGTAAGTATAACCGTTCCAAAATCTTCCCTAAAACGGGCAGAAGACAAATAGGACGATAAGACCTAGGATTGTCCACGTCCTGATCTCTAATCTTCAGAAGCAACCGCAACTCACCGATTTTCCAGCAACTAGGAAAATGACCTTCGTTCAGACAACTGTAATAAGTCTGGATCAGAGCATCCGGACAACACGACCATACCCTTTTTATCATATCTAAGGTTATCCTGTCCATACCTGGAGCAGACCGATTCTTCTGGCGTGCTAAAGCACACTCAATATCAGATTCATCGAACTCCTCTAATTTTTCTTCATTGAAATAACAATAATTAAGTCTTCTTCTTTCTTTTTGAGATGCTGTTTCATCTGCCTCAGAATCTTCAGGCAAGAATAGGGTATTTAGTAAATATTGCACTGTTTCCTCCCATTCCAGAGACCTTTCACTTTCATTTAACTTAACCGAAGCCAGTATCGTTTCTTGAGGAGCCTTAACCACTAGTTTATGAATTAAACCCCAGGGAGAGGCGTTACCTTCCGAACTAACTAGTTCTCGCCAACGGCTTTCCTTCGCCTTTCTAACTGCCGAAGTAAAGGCATTCCTCCTACCTCTAAACACCTCTCACGCTGCATGAATCAAGTCTCGCGAAACAGATTGCCGACGAAGTTTTTGAAATTGTTTTCGCGCTTTATTTGCATCATTCCGCAGTTTCTGAAGCTCTGATGACCACCAAGGAACACCACCAATTATTTTGCGTTTTAAGGGGATAGAACGTTTAGCAGCCCCTACAATAGATTCTTGCAGATACATCGCTTTATTTTCCGCTGACAAACTTGAAAATCTAGAAATATTTTCGCCAGTAAAATCTTGAACAATGATTTCATCGAAGTTGTTCCACTTAGCCCTATCTGTCAAGAAATGTTCCATTCCCAGAATTCTATTACTCTTGATCTGATTCCCTCCATCTATTACCAAACATCGGTGATCACTCGAGCACCAATCCGGTTCAACCTGCCAAGACCAGTTAAAACGAACAGCCGCCAGAGATGCTAATGTTACATCTATGTTTGACTATAAGACGAGAAAGTAAATTGTTCAGAAGCACGATTCAAAACCCTTAAGTTATGCTCAAAGATGAAATCCTCAAGTCTCTGGCCTGACTCATCAGAGTCTTGTTAAACCAAAGAGGTGAGCGAGCATTTGCGTCCATACCTACGATTACGGGTTTATTTCTCAGAGCCCTCAGTACTACATCAAGTCTGCATAGAAAACTCTCAATTAATAAACTGTACCGGCAGTATAAGCTAACAACGAAGTTCTCTCCAAAGCTCTCCAAAGTCTCCGTGTATTTGTGCGGTCACCATATACTGGTCAGAAAATTGCGGCAATTGCAAAACATCCAACTCAGGATTGCAAACTATGATCGAAGACCAGGCTTGCTCATTCTCCGAACAGGACAAGACCCTCAAGGGAGGAGAAAATCCTACCACTCGACTAAATGCACAGTACGGTTCTTGTATTAGATGCACATCAATGTCTGCTTCAAAAGCCTTCTCTCGAAGTTGCTGGTTTACAGGAAAAGCTCTTCTTCCATTTATTTGAACTATACGTATACTATTATTTGAAGCCATAGTCAACACGAGTGATCTTCCGCTCCACTGCTGAGAGATAGGCTGGATAATCCTTACTCTTAATGCTATGATTGGCAGGTTTCATTGCTCTAGTGCATAATATACAACAGGGAGCGCTATTCTTATTTAGACAATCTTTTTCCTCATGTCCTTCCGACGCACAATGGCTGCAAGCCACAATTGATTGTGTACAAACTACGGCAACGTGTCCATACATTTGACACCTAAAACATCGCCTACAAAATCCTACAAAACCTTGCACTTTGCATGAGCGCCATTCAATATACAATCTTTCTTTTTTCGTAAGACAGTTCTTACTTCAGGGGAAACTTCTGCTGCCCAGTTCGCTAAATCTTCCCGACGAGGCCCAACCGAAATTTCAATCGGAAATTCTGACGCAAATCGAGCACATTCTTCAGATCCTCATTTTGCGTAACTACAGCCTCAATAATCTGTTCCTCAGACAGACTTTTTTCCACATCGTATATAATGACTCTTGGTCCTTTACGCCCTGGAATATTTACCTTAAAGCCCCTATCCTTTAATACTTGAGATCCGGCTAGACGGGTAGCATCCTCTATCGAAGCAGTCTCCACAATCACGCCACCTCCACCTACCTTTCGGATATTCTTTACACGAAGCTTCTCTTCCCTTGGGTTGATCAGCTTTACCAATTCCTCCTTTGCGTCAGTTATTTCCTCAGGAGGATGCACAACTGCTACCGCATTGACGAGACGAACTTCACGGCTACCCACACTAATTTTCGGAATCGGGACATCGCGTGCCACTTCTGCATATGATTTCTGACATATTGCAGGATCTTGAATTCCTTTGGCTAAAAGCATAATAGCTTCTCTCGTTGACGCCACTTCCTCTACTCTTGTTTTCTGCTCTTGAACTAATTGTTCTCTGATTCCCACAACTACTTTTTCCATAGACACAATGCGGGCCTCCATATTCCTCACAGCTGCCAGATCCGCCTCCAACTTGAGAAACGTTCCAACAGAATCTTTAACCAGCTCAACTAAGGAATTAACCTTTTCCAAGACGAAATTGGTAACTTTAGAACCTGCTTTCTTCCCGGATCCACTCATAAAATTAACTATTTCCCGCTGGATACCAATTGAATCCGACACTAACTTCAGGGCGCTCGGTTTTGCTAACTTCAGTTCCACCATCAGCGCCTATTTGAGGGGAACTTCGAGTACTCTTAGCACCTCTTCTCGGGGTAGCCCACTCCGCTGAATATCCCACCGCACCCTCAACTCCACTCTCCAACCTCACTACCACCCACCTGCAAACCGGTAGGATTATCTTCCTCTCCTTTATTATTAGTTTTTAAATTAAAATCCATGATGAAAATTAATGATAATTCACTGCGCCATGTCGCCCTGCCTCTTTGGACACTCAAATGAACACCAGTGGTAGCCCGTCGCGAGACATGACCACAACGGGGGCACTAGGTGAGCGATCACAACACAGCTTAGCCGAGTGATGACGAAGGATGCATACCAGGCAAATCTAGCTGCATCCCGGCCACCCCCCCGACTCACCCAAACGGATCCGCCTACGACGGTCATCCAAGCCGATTGATCTGGAGGGTTAGGCCAGACCATAGGTCCTCAGGGAATACGAGGCCAAAGCAGTGTATTGAGCTCCGAAGCCCGCAGATCCTCTTCGCCCTCAACTGCCAGGATTCTCTTCTCCCCTATCTCATTTGCCACGCACGGCGAACACGCGGGAGGAATTATTTATCCTCGCCCCACGACGAGTATGTGTACTGTACGTAATGGTATGTTCGTAATAGTGTCGAGTGGATGTAATTATAGGAAGTTGTGTCAATATGTAAGTGTAAATGTATAAATGTAAGCATAAAATGTAAGTGTAGAGAAAATGTTATGTAATGTGAGTGTACTGTTGTGACGTTGGTGCAAGGTGTACTGAACTGTGGTACCCGTAGGGACGCTAGACCCCAGATGGTTGCTTGCAACAACCACCCCATGCGGGGCACTATATAATATTAATATTATATTATGGAAAGAGATTAGCTCAGTGGTAACGCGCTGGACTAGCTCGTGGAGGTCCTGGGTTCGAGTCCAGCAGTGCTGTCCTTAGATTTATCTACTTAGGAGCCTGTTACAGCCCACAGTCCGTCTGTAACACTGTCCGGAGGCCGGTAGTGCACTGTCTTCCGGTCGGTAGTTTCCGATCTTTGGGGTAGCTATATGGGCCCAGAGGGGCTTTGGATAGCATAGAGCATAGTCCCTCCCCACCGACAATAAAAGTAAAATATATATTATATTATTATATATAATACTATATTACATTAATATTATATATTAAATGTAATATTAATCAAGTGAGATGACAAAATTTTGAGTTTGAAGAAAATCGGTCAACCGGACGTTGACCTTTACTGAAACCTTTTCCAGTTTTCTGCGATTTCCTCTATAAAAATATACTAACTGCTTTAATAAACTAAATCGTGGTAGTGTTTCGTAGCAGACATTTTTATTTATTTAAGGTTCCCCAAAATTTAGAAATTAACACAATTAATTATTAATACTTTATATGTAAGCCTCTTATAAGATTAAACCTTTAATTTAAATATTATATATATATAATATATATATATACACACAAATAAATTTCATAGTTTATCATATCTAAGCATTAAAACGATACCCAGGTATTAATCGTTTCATGAACGGTATTTTACCGGGGTGGGGCGGGGGAGCAGAATAGGAAAAGGGATAATCTTATGTAATATATAATTTATATATAAATTTATTGAGTATACAGTGTGTGTGTGTGTGTGTGTGTGTGTGTGTGTGTGTGTGAGATGCGGCGATATTAACTTTAATATCTTAAATTACTTACATTATTAATATATATTATCATAGAAAGGCGATGGGAGGTGGAAGTACATAGAGTTGGTATTAGCAAACTAGTGTGTGGACTGTCGATTTTATGGCCAAGCTTAACGGGGCTTCACTATATATATATATACTTTAAATTACTAATAAACTGTTTTATGATATATTTGTATATATATATATATTTAACATGTATAACGCGTATAACCATTTGTTTAATAATGTGTTCTGAAAAGGATTAAAATAGATTTAATACTTCTACTTGTATATAGCGTAACTGTTAAACCATTATATGATTTACATACCTAAATATAAATGTATACATATTTACATGTATATACACATATACTATATTATACTATACTATAGTATACATAAATATTAAGCATAAAATACCCTTACAATACATATGTTCGTAACAATACATTTTTTTACTTTTACTTTCTCTTACTGCCGTTACTAGGGATTATTTAATAATCGTTTCACCAGAAGTGCATTGTTTATAGCGAATAACCTGTGTGTGCGTGTGTGCGTGTAACCGTGCGAAATATCTCAAACATGAAAAATCGCAATATGCGCAAACTTAATATCTTGTTCAGATAATGCCAGGATATCCGACTGGCAGTTTCCGCCAAAATGCGTCATCAATAAATAAAAGGACTACTAATTTATTGTAAATAGTGAAGAATTACTATTTATTTAAACAGATAAATGCACAAAAATAATTTATTTGCGAACTTTTCTCCGGAAAAATTGACTTTTTGGCGGATTGTGGGGAAGCAATAGCGTTAAATTTTCCTCTAAAAGACCACCATCAGTAGGGTATGTGGTTCGACCATTGCTACAATATTGAGTTATATTACAAGAGTCACAAATTCACACGACTTTCTTTTACTCTAATTATTACAATTGAATCAATATATTTTCTCTGAAATTCCAATGTAAGAATGATAAATATGTGAATGGTGTCCGCAATGCTGGATAACGTCTGGTATTTGATCCGTCGTAGCATGCATATTTATAGTTTTCCTGATCGGTTTCGGATTTTCATCCATCGTCAGAGCAAATTCACCAAGTTCGTGTAGAGGGTTCACTTGCAATAAAATTGGAAAATTGGAAACCGGTCAGGAAAATTATAAATATGCATGCTACGACGGATCAAATTACCAGGTGTAAGAATGTTAAGTTGGGCTGGCTATAAATCTGGTAGAGGGGATTTTAGTCGTCCTTATGTGGAACGCTAAATGTCTAAAACTAAAGTAAATTTAAACTAGTTATTGTGGTGGTTGGTTCCGCAGAGCTGGATAGCATCAGAGACATTTTCCGTGGTAGCTTGCCTCATTCTGTGGTCATCGACCGGTTTCGGGCGTTGGCCCATCTTCAGGATGCGTTTGTCAGACAGTGTGATAACATAGACTTGCACGGAGCAAATTCACTGTAAAAAACCCCTCAGGAGTGTATAACTTTAGTTTGTATACTCAGGAGTGTATAAACTGAATTTGCTCTGTGCAAGTCTGTGTTATCAGACTGTCTGACAAACGCATCCTGAAGATGGGCCAAGGCCCGAAACCGGTCGATGACTCCTGATTTCACAAAACTTATTTAAAAAAAAAAGTTTCCAATAAAAATGATACTTTCTATCCATGCAGCAATGGGGTCCAAATTTAAAGACAATCATTGCAACTTTTCGAGAAAATGCCAACAAAATCTCAAAAGATTATTCGGTAAGTTGTACTTCCGGTTAACCGATTTTCTTCAAAGTTGGATTTCTACTGAATTATCTCATCTATAGGTACTATATTATGTAGGTGATAAAAACCATATGTTATACTGAAATGGTACTTTAAAGGAAAACATAATGGTATTGTTTCCCTCCAGAATGGCCACAAAATCAATTTTTCCGGGAAAATGTTGCCAATTAAAGTGCTAGGCATTTACCTATGTATGTAGATAGGATACAAAGTTTAAAGAAAATCGTTGGAGCAGTTTTCGAGAATGTCACGATAAACTGAAAAAAAAAAACCATTCAGTAAAGTTGCACTTCTGGTTGATGGATGTTCCCCGAAATCTTCTTGCTGATGCGGTGACAGTTCCTAAATGGGATATATCAAGTTTAGGCTTCCTGTGACTTTTTGTTTTTGAGATATTCTGACAACACACTCTCTCTCACACACCCACACACACACAGAGACCTTTCGTTCAAGGGAGCCCGAATACTCAATTTCGAAAATCTGGCGCGAGTAATAGAAAGTAAGAACTGAATTTTTTAGAAAATTACCGGAAGTGCACTTTCATTTGAAACATTTTAAAAGAGTTTGATGGGCAACTGGGGGAACTATGAAACTTGAAGACCTTTTAAACGAAACGAAGACTTTAAACGTTTAAAGCTTAACTGCCTGTCCATGGCGCTGCCCAATGTCTACAGCATTGTCGTTTTATTCGGCTAGCCAATCAGTTCCTTGATCCTAACATAGCTCTAACAAGAGTACGGTGTCTAACAATCCGTAAGTGTTTTATACAAAAATGCTCTTACTCATGAAATCTACAACACATGTTTTCAGTAAAAATACAATTTTGAAAAGTTTACACGATCGCAATATTTCCCGTTACAGCGATAAGGGAAATTATACACGATTTGTCATGTTTTTATGTACGAATTGCGATAAATGTTCTTGTTTTAAAAGTAATAAAGTAAATACATTATTTATAAAGACCCATTAAATGAATATGCTTAATTTGCGATTTTTTTTTTTTTATCAAAATTAAAAAAGGAATTATTAATAAAATAATTGATAAGGATGTGAATAATAAATGAACTGATAATGTTAATAGCATTATAGTGAATGTACATCTATAGATAAGAGTCAGCAAGAGTTATGTAGCTCTAGAAAAATATTCAAGAGAAAGTATCATTTTTATGGAAAAATAAAATCAGCAAAATGTAAAATATAATGTAGAATTATATTATTAAAATAGAAGGTAAAGCTTCTTTACATATTAAAATGTTCTTTCCTAAGCAGTTTCTAAGAACCAGGAAGGAAATTCTGCAATTCGCCTTTCTTTTTTGAAAACAAAAAATAAATAAATATTTTTTTTATTATTTCTTAAAAACCTGCGGCAGTGGGATAAAGAAACCGTAAAGTATTAAATTTATTACAATTTTGTGACATTTATTTAAATGAAAAAATGATATATTTTTTTTTTCTTATACAGCTTCTATCCTCGCTGAAATTAAATTAGAAAATTTATTTTCTGTGACTTTAATTTTCATTGCTTTTCACGTTAAAAAAAAAACAGACTGGTGTGAAGGAAATAATATACTTCTTAGTACATCACAGAACAGTGTCACCTATATTTCTTATCTCTACTGAAAGGCAGCGCCACTGTGATTATATACTGCGCAACTGGATACGTCTTGTGCGACGTCAAAGCTGTTCGACTTTTCAGATTAAGCAACAAGCACGGTCCAATCTCCCAACATCCCTCCTACTAAGGATTCTTATATAAAAGAGGTGAGCGATTTTGTTTTCTAAATAATGTGATAACAGAGAAATATCAACAAAGCAGGAAGTCTGCAAATATCAAGAAACAATCTTCAAGAAGTGGGCCATGCAAGAGTCTCCAACCAGCAGAGTATCAAAAAGGGTGTTATATCGGCCAACATACGTAGCATTCTATCAATCTATTAATTTCTCTACTTATAATTCTCTACTTATAATCTTCTTATTAAATAAATTAGGAATGAAACGCTCACAAGATTTTCACTTATTGTTCATGGAATTTCTATGAATACAATTACGAGTATATTATTATTATTTATTTATTTGTCTTCAGGGTTTCCCCTATACAAAGAAGTCTTGCCTTACAGAAAAACAAAAATATAAACAAAAGAAAGAGAATATACAACTTGAACATAATATATATTGAAATTACACAAAGAAAAATGAATTTTAACCTAAATTTACATACGTATATGCTTAATAAAGTGAGACAAAGAGAGTTTGAAAAATTGCACAAAATCATATGTATAAATTCACCAGAGATATAATATTTGTACATACTTTTTATATATTTATATACATTTTTTTTCCCTTCCATCATTTATGGTTTACTATCTGTTCATTAATAATAAAGGATCTTATCTCCATAGAATTTTTAAGAAATATATAAATCTGGAATGATTTAGACTTATTACTGTCCTGTAATAAACTAATTAAATTCTGATCACCTAATAATATTTTATTTCTCAAACCGTTATATACTGGACAAACGAAAAAATATGATGGAGATCTTCGGGCTGGTTCAGATTGCAGATAGTACACAGCTCGGCTGGTGTGATGGTATATTTGGACCTATTGATATTTAATACTGTAAAGTGTTTATTACTTGTTCTTAACTGTGCTATCGTCCTAACAATTTCTATTGGAAGATTTAGTTTTAAATAAGGTTGGGCTTCTGTATTAAAATTATTCGCTAATGAAGAGTATATAGTACTAAATTGTGAACGTTTACAATTTGCTAAATCTTCTTCTCTTAATTTCTGGCTCATCATGCCCAACATTCCTCTTAAATTTCGTTTTATAAGTGTAGGATCTTGGCTCTCCCATAAATGGTAAAAATCATATTCTACAAAAAATTGCTTGCATTGAGAGACCCAGTTATATTCTGTTTTATTCAGTAGACTGGTATCCAACTTCTTTAAACGTTCATAACAGATTCTTGGCAGTCTAGTTCTATCCATTTCTAATAGCCTACACAACCATCTAATAGATAATTTTGCTACTTGTACTTTCAAATTACAAATTTATCATCCGATAAAGTTGTATTTTAAATTGATGAATTTTGACTTTTCTCGGAATGTATTTCATACATTCATATGTTTATGAGGCAAAGTTCAATTACGAGTATATATAAAAGTACACTTTTATTTAAACATCAAATTATAATCATTTACATTAAATAAACGGTGAGACTGAGCACAAGTACTCAATCTAGTTGAACTGTAAGACCCAGACATAGAAGTGTTTATATTGTAGTCCAGAAGAGAGGGCCAATAATATTGTACAGTGTTCTGAGGAAGGAATTTTTCCAGAAAAAATGTTCCAAATAAAAATGAAAGGTCTATCTCTGTGTAGTTAGTAGTATTCCAAGTTAAAGAAAATTTAAAGTCATTATCGAGAAAATTCCAAAAACTAAAAAAAAAAAAAAAAAAAAAAAAAAAAAAACCTATACTGTAAAATCGTTCTTCAATTAATCGACTTTCTTGATATGTGCAATTTTAGGCATGCTGCTAGTATACATTTATTATATAGTTATTAGAACCATACATTATACTTCAAAGGAAAGGAGGTACTTCAGAGGAAAGCTTAACGTTACTGTAACCCCCCCCCCACTAGATACTCCCAAAAAAAATCAATTTTTCCGGGAAAATGTTCCCAATAACAGTAATAAGTATTTATGTGTGCAGACAGCATATCTGCGAAGTTTGAAGATTATCGGAGGAACTTTTTTTCAAGAAAATCGCAAGAAACTGAAGAGAAATCGGTATTACAGGACTTCCGGTTGGTGGAATTGGCCCAAAAACTTCGTGTCAGATGTAGTGATTGCGTAAAGATATGTCCACACTGGTGCAACTTTCCTTTCAACAGAGGCAAGCGTTGTAGCGCACAGTGTGATGAATGAAAGGCATGCGTTATTGCATCCCTCATTGAAGTTGAATAGGCATTTGTTTTCATGACGCAACCAACATCGCACGTGAATCCAACTACTTGGATTTTCGTTCAACATTCTATGCGTCTTTTGATTTCGCTACGTGTTGTGTGATATTGTTATAGGTTATATATTATATTATTAATTTTAAATATTATTTAATTATTATTTTAATAATAATTTTATTATTACTGATAGTATTAAACTATTATTAGTAATTAATAAAGCTAATGCCGCTTCTGAATCCATCGATAAAATGCACACTGAACAGATGATTAAGTATGGACAACAAATTGAATGCCTCAAGAGGCATGCGCGAAAGGCATGCGCGACGCATGTTGAAATGGAAAGAGGAAGCGCAAGTTGAAAGGGAAGGGGAAAAGGAAAGCGCACCAGTGTGGACATACCCTTACATAGAAGGATGTCAAGTTGGAGTTTACCTACGATTTTTCGTTTTTTAGATATTTTGATCACACACACACACACACACACACAGACCATTCGCAACGAATTTTTTTCTCGTAATCAGGGGGCGACCTATTTCCAGGAATATATAATTTCAAAAATTTGATGATCGCGACACTTCCTTTATACTCAGAGTTAAGGGAAAGTGAAAATGATAGTACATACAAGCTCTAAAATATTTAAGATTCTCGCTAATTTTTCAAACGCAAGAACGACTGGTTAATATAAAAACTAGAAATTAGAGGTTAAACTAGAATTATTATTTGCAGTAAATAGTCCTCCCCTACAGTTTCAGTCTAATCACGCTGGACTTGACAACTTAATATCAATGAAGGGCACATATCTCTAGTGTCAGTATAGCCGAGACTCAGTCTGAATTAGTTCACATCTATCTATGTCAGCGGATTAATTCTAGTGCTTATAGCAAAGATTTATCTGTATCATGTAAAATTGAAATTGTTAATATTACGTGAGTCTCTTTCTCTCTCTCACGAATTTCCTGATCGTAAAATTGTCTGATATCGATTGTTACTATTGGAAGAAAATCAGAAAGAAAAAAGAATTGTATCCAAAATATTAGAGTTACATATTGCCAACTGAAATGGAAAAAGGTCCAGACAAAGTTTTCTTTCCGGTTCAGTAAATCAAACTAAATACAATTCCTAAAAATAGTTAAAAATATTTTTGCAACTTAGAGATTTTTCTCGTTTTAATTTTATATAGATATTTTAAAGAAAATTTAATGCAAAGTAAGTTATACTTTTACTGGAATTATTACTTTTTCTTGCTGCCGTAACAGTACAACTGGAAAATAGAAAATGGCAAGAAGAGGAAAACTTGATATCTTGTTTAGGTTCTACTGCAGGACCGGAAAATAGTTTTGGTTAGAATCAGTCAACCGGAATTACCACTTACTGAATGTTTTTTTTTTTTCAGTTTTTACGATTTTCTCGATAAACGGCCCCAATGAATTTCAAAAATTAATTTTTCCAATATTCGATAAAACGTTTTCAAAAAATATCTAATTTATTTCAGTGGAGTTCTGAGTTGGGGGAAATAGTATGTTCTAACAACTACTAAATTTCCGTAAGTATTAAATGCATTTCCTAAATTCCAAGTTTGAAGAAACTCAATTTGAAGAAATTACACTTCACTGAATGTTTTTATTTTAATTTAATTTTTTTTCACTTTTCAGTTTCCCGATAAACAGATCTTCGGTTTTCTGTAAAGTTGGTGCACTAACTCTACATGTTCTTACTCTTTTGTATGAAACATTTTTTTCGTGTAAATCGATTTTTTTGCTGCTGGAAGGTCACACTTCCCATAAAAGTTGTGCACTTATTATGATCAGGTTCTCGAAACTAAAGGCAAAACTCTTAGCCCAAAGTAAAGAAATCCCAAGTTTGAAGGAAATTTTTAAATAATATCTAAGTAGAGTGCTGTAAGAGAAAATCGTGAAAGGTTTCAAACAAGATTTTTACTTCCTCTTTGCTCTCCTAGTAAGAGGAAGTATTGCGATTGTGTCAAGTTTTGGAAACTGAGATTTCCCCTGGATGTAGGCCATTAAGCAATCTGGTGTGAAGCACTCACCCGACTTTCTCTTACTGCAATTCACAGAAAGGGCAAATTGTTTTCACACTTATAATTCTCACTGGATGCAGTTTAATGAAACCCCTCGATATTTTTATGGAGAAAGTCACAGATAATTGAAAAACCTGTTCAGTAAAGTCGTACATCCTGTTAACCGATTTTCTTCAAACTCTGAATTGTGGCAACCTATTTAATTCCGGTTAATATTATATGGATGATAGAATCGTATAATAAATCCCTCCTCCCTCCCCCCAAAAAACACTCCAAAATGAATGTTTTCGGAGAAATTTTTCACGTAAAAATTGTAGCTCTTTATAATAATAATAATAATAATCAGGAAAGATGAGTATAATTTACGGCTTGGAATGGTTTCCATCAGCAGGAGAAAGATGTTTTAACATTTTAACAATGATACTATTCTATTATTACAATAAAAGAGTTTTCTTTCTTTAGTATAGTACGCGAGAATAAATACAAAAAAGATAAAGTAAAAATACAAACTGTAGATAAAGTAAAAATACAAACTGTAGATTAAGTAAAAAATAAATAAATACACAACACTGGAAAAGTAAATATTCTGAAACATTAAAATATATAACTTACTATACTTGAATATAAAAATGATGATAATTTTTAATAACTATTTTATATACAATATTAAAATTAATGAAGAAAAGTTAATACAAATAATATTGAAAGAATAAATTAATAATTAATACTGAAAGAACAAATTAAGTGTAAAATTAAAGAAACCAAAACCGAGCAGACATTGAAATGAAACAAACAAAAAAATCAATTATTTTTTGTTTTTTAATAAATAACACAAATCAAAAGTTAAACTCCTGCACAAGTTGGTGCCGATACCGCTTCAATAAGCCCTGTACATTTAAAAGCATTAAGAAGGGCGTGCAGAGAGTTGTAGTTCTCGATATATCATAGTGAAATGAGATACGGTTAAGAAAATTGGTCCAAAATGAATTATTGGATTTTGGATATAGTCTCGTGCGTTTGTGTGTGTGAGAAGAGTAAAAAATATATATGTATATGTATATATATTCCTAGGGCGTAGCTGGCACAACTAGGACTCTCTATGCCAAGTCCTCCCGGTACTACTGAAAGCGCCTTTAACTGGTAACTAATACGTAGAAACACACCAAGATATACATATATATATATATATATATATAGAGCCGATGAATTATGCTAATTGCTCTCCATGTTAAAGCCAAAACAGATACAACAGTCAATTGTATAACTACCTGCCCCTTCCATAACCAACTTCAGTTCCCTCCATAACCACGCTCATCCTTACATTATAAACTCCTCCATCCCTCTCTCACTCGATCACTCTCTCATTTCTCTATCTCTGCCTAAAACTCGCCCCATCTCGCGCTAAACTCGCACTAAACTCATACCGCAATATTCCAACAAACCTAATTTATATCTAACTTGGGTCCGGTCTGCCGAATATATACGTCCATATATATATATCCCAATAACTGAATATGTTATGTAGGATGCACATTTGTGTGACATGTTCCGGATCATGCCGATCCGGGACGGACAGGCGGACATTTTCGATCTCCCTAGTGAATATACCACCTATACATATATGTCAATAACTAATGTCCAGTATTGTTTCTGTAACCTAATTTAATGAGATACAGGTGATATCAGGTAAAATTTATATCAAGCTAAACTTTGTACACACTAATTTAGCTCCTAGAAAATTAAATTTAACCCTTTCGTATATAATTTTTTTATTTTATTGAATTACCTCGAATTGTTTAACAATATTTACAAAAGTAGGGGGAGAAATAATTTATTAAAAAAATAATCTGGTGTGAAAAACACCTACACGACTTTCTCTTACTGCAATTTACACAATTATATAAATTTTCTTCAAACTTCTAATTCTCTTGTTATATGATTCGTTACCTTAAATGTTTTATTAATGGGAGTATCTAAACTTAATATAACCAATTTTTAGGAAAGCATAACCTTCCTTTCGTCTCAAACTTCTTTAAATGAGCCTTCTTATACAAAACTGTATTAACAGCAGTAGTTAAAGTCGTGTGAGTGTTTTACAATAGACATAAAGACATAACACTTTTCAATAAAAGAAAGTAGTGAATTACTAAAGCTACGAAATTAAAATGAATAAAAATTATAAAATCATGTAAAACTATATCACGTGATATATACAGCAATAAACAAAAAAAATAAATAAAACTTTGGAAAATTAAAGAAATTTATTGGCAGTTGGTAGTAAATTATTACGCCGAACATTTACGCGATAAAAGGATGATTGGATCACGTTTCAACAAATTGAACTAGTTTGGTAGGAAAACAAAAATAGAACAAAATAAAACGATAATAAAGAGAACGAAAAAGGAATAAAAAAGAAAATAAATAAATAAAACTACTTCTAACAACAGTCCAAAGAGTTTGCGAGTGCGTATGAATGGATGTGTGCCGGTCAGGGGGTGGGTGGGAATTTTTCATTCATTTCAAGACATAATGCTGGTTAACCGCGACCATGAACCTGTTCAAGGTGTACTGGTTTATATTATATTATAGACTATATATTTATTTGTTGTTTGTTTTTAAATATATTGTATGTTCTCTTTTTATCAAGGAATGAATTAAGTTAAAAAGTAGATGAAGTGATTAAAGAAGACGATCTGAGGAAATCCCAGAGAGAAAAAAGAAAAGCTAAAAAAGCAACTACGTCATAACAATTTTGGATCGCAATTTTTCTGGGAAATAAAGAGCTTATAAATAAATTTGTGTTTTATTTTTTTTTAATATTTATTATCTTCACTCAGTGTTGCAAGGAGAATGTTCTGCGGTTATGTCCATTTTCGAAACTGAGTTTTTAACCGCTGAGTTCGCAAAAAATCTGGTGTGAACCACTCGACTTTCTGTTACTACTTTATTATATATAAAATGACCAATTTTTAATCATTTTTTTAATATTCAAATTTTTAACTTCAAAATTTAATCATTTGTGCTTACATAAATAATTGAAGGAGTGGGGGAACAAATACCTACCCGGGCAGATAGTTGAATGATATCATTGTATTCCAAAGAGAGCGCCAATAATATTGAACAAACATTTAAAATTTAAAGTCGCAGATTTCTCAAAACTACCAAAAATCTTTTCTTTTTTTTCGGAAAAATGTTCCAAAGATACGTGATAGGTTTATACTAATTTAATAACTAATTTAATACTAAATTTTTTACTAAATACTGATTCAATACTAAATTTAATGCTACTTTAATAACTAATTTAATACAGCTAATATTCCACTTCCGTTAACCGATTTTCATCAAATTTGAAATTCTAGTAATGTTTTTAACACATTATTATCTTGGTGGTGGAACGATTCATTGATTAAAGTAGTACCTTAGAGAAAAGCTTAACCCTACTAATCCTCCACAAAGCGGCCAAGATCAATTTTCCCAAAAAAATATTTCAAATAAAAGTCATAGATATTTATGTATGTAGGTAGTATACAAAGTTCAAAGAATATCGTTGGAGCAGCCGTTTTTGAGAAAATACCGAAAAACTGAAGATAAAAAACCATTTTTCACTTCCGGATGACAGATTTTGACCGAAACCTTCGTGTCAGATGCGGTGGTATATCTAAATACCAAATTTGAACTTCCTGCGTCGTTTTTGTTTTATTTTTGAGAAATTTTCACACACACACACAAACATACAACATTTGTCAAATACTTTTTACGTACTGGGGACCATAATACATCTACTTCCGGAGGGGGCTCAATTTCGAAAGTTTGACACATGCAGGACTTTAATCAATTTAATGACACGATGGAAAAATATTAGTTTGATTACACCATTAATATCGATTATCTCTAATATTTATATTTAGTAATCTAAAAACATTTTATTACCGCACCACACACTGCTCAGGCGGTGGAAGAGACTAGACTATGATGATGATAAGTAATTTTTTTTTAAAATTATCTAATGGGGCCTTAAATGGTGGTTTTACTTTTCGTATGGAATGTTTTGGAGAATCGATGGTTAAAATAGCGATATTAACATCCTTAATGAGGCTGAAAATTGGGATTTTAACTTTTTTGTTATATCATTAAGTATAATTTATTATAGCGGTTATATTGTTTTTAACAGCCGTGAGTAGTAGAGTCTATTAATATAAAATTTATTAACTGATTTCTGAATAGAATTCCAACTGATTTTTAATCAAAATGAAATTATGATTTTAGATCCTTCCGCTCAGAATCGCCCCCGAAACTAATGATTTTTTCAACTTTTTTTTATTGTTATGTTGGTGGGGGATATGGTTGTTGGTTCTTAGGAGATAACATTTACCTGAATTGTGACTAGAGCCCTCTGAAACAACGGCAATTTGAAATTTTAGTCTAACTTATAGATTTGACCCATAACCTGCCTAAATTCAATGTTTCCCAAAAAATATTCCACATCAAAATGATAGGCTTAAGTCTGTGCAGTAAACATGCGACGTTTAAAGAAAATCATGCGGTTTTTTTTTTGTGAAAATTCCAAAAAACTCACCCCCCATTCGAACTTCCAGACAACTGTTTTTTTTTTCAGATTTCACAATTCTAGAACTGTAAGACTTTAATATAGATAATGATACACTTTATAGCTCGGCAACTTAGTTTTGGAACCTGTGGGCGGAATCATATAACGTCACAGCTATCAGGAAACTTTATAATAGGCGGAGCTTAATAGCCATTGATGCCAGAACTAAGTTGCCGAGCTATACTCAAGTTATAGCCCTTTAAAGAGAAGCTTATCGATGCAGTTCCTACAGAAAAACCTTAAAAAGAATTCAAATTTCCTGGGAATAATATAGCCAATAAAAATGAGGTGTGAAACACCCATACACTTTCTCTTACTCCTGTTAATACAAGTATTTAGGTAGAAGATAAAGTTTCTGTAAAATTCAAATCATATTTATTTGTTCTAATATAAATACAGAAGTAGTGAGGGAACAAATATCTACCCGGACAGGTAGTAAGTAGAACGATTACATCGCAGTCGAAAAGAGAGCACCAAAAATAGGGAAGAAACAATTTAAAATTTGACCCCGCAGAACTCACTCCTCAGAACTACCTGAAGGCAATTTTTCCGAAAGAATGTTACAAATAAAAGAGATGCTTTTATAACTTTGCAGTAGCATTCCAAGTTTGAATAAAATCGTTAATGTTGCTTCCAAGAAAATCCCAAAAAATTCATAAACCTATTCTGTAAAGTCTATTTCCGGTGAATATTTCAAACGGTCGCAAGTAAAAAGGTTTCAGACAGGATATTACAAAAATATTTGTTTAGTTGTAGTTAGTTCGAAAATAATAAATAGAAGATTGAAGCGCTTTGTTATTCTAGACATTGAAAATTATCTATTAGAGTAAATAAAATGTATATAGATAGAGAAAAAGGTAATATCCAGAATGTTGTAAAGGAAGTGTGCGGGACTTGATAGTGGAACGTTAGTTGAAAGATAGAAGAAGATCCAGTAGAGAAGAAATTAAAGTAGAGGAAAACTGGGGCAGAGGACGGAGCAAGAAGACAGAGAGCTTGATAAATGTTCCCATGTTCGCCGCCTCTTGTTCTCCCGGCAGTGTTGTTGCCGTACCCAGTGACATTGTTGTCCCAAAATAAATAAAAAGAATGGAAGGACAAAGGAGGACTCTGTGTTGAAATATCCTTCTGGTTAAACGAATCCTTTACATTCTATAACTATTAGTTTTTCTATTTATTTTATTTATAGTAAATATTTTCAAGAATTGTCATCTATGAGTATAGGTTCCAGATATATAGTACTTCATTTGAACAACTATTTTGAATTGGATTCAGTTTTATTCATAACCATGATCCATAATTGTTTCTCGTTTTACTTCAACAGCTTCATTTTTTCGTTTCCAGCTAAGGAACTTCATTTACGAGTTAATCCGTTAAAAGAGTTCAAAGAGTCCATTAAAAGTATCGAAAACAGTCGTAACATTTAATCGTTTTTTGGGCATCAATAGATTATTTGGTTTTTGTTTCTATTGTTACCAAAACAAAAATCTGGTCGATACACTCAAGTGAGACTTTCTTTTCCACCAATTATTACCAGCTACATTGACAAATTTTCTTGAAATTTGCAATTTCACTTTCTCTTATTCCTGGTAAAAGGAAGTGTTGCCATCGTGCCAGATTTTCGAAATTGCGTTTTCGCCGGTAATACCTGTTTTTGGGGTCCCCTGAAAACGAAAAAAAGGTATTAGCAAATGCTATGTATGAGTGAGTGTTAACAGAATAGCTCAAAAACGAGGAGTTACAGGAAGCTTAAACTTGGTATTCCGCTTAGGTACTGAATATTTCAGGTAAAATCCATCAAGTGGAAGTGCAACTTCACTGAATGGGTTTCCCAGGTTTTCGTGACTACCTCGAAAACGGTTCCAGTGATTTTCTGTACAAAACACTATCACCTGTATTTGAAACACTCACAGGAAAATTGATATTTTGGTTCTTTGGGAATAGTAGCGCTATGCTTGCCTTCAGAGTACGACTTCGGTATAATTTATAATTTTACTACCAACCTAATATTAGAACACATTAGAAAGCATTGATAGCATTCTAAGTATGAAGAAAATCTGTTAACCAAAAGTGTGATTTTACAAATAAGGTTTTTGAGTTTTTTGAAATTTTCTCGAAATCGGTTCCAACGATTTTCTTTAAACTTGGAATGCTTGCTGAATAGATTGAAATGTATCACTGAAACCTTATTTCTGAAAATGATTTTAGAACGGTATTGGAAGTCTTACAGTTAGTTTAAATTTAAATTTGCATAAGCTTTACTGGTTTTGTCATAGACCGCTCCTATAAGGCCGCTCAAGTATGCAAGTAAAATCCCCAACCACCATGTTTATGGCCAAACCAACTAAATATTGTAACGTTGCAATTTTAAAGAAGAATTTCTTATTTAAACTGTAATAAGTAGAGTAATAGAAAGTTGTGTGAGTGTTTACTAACAGATTTTTTCAGATGCAGAGGACAAAAAGCTAATGTATGTCCCCCTAAAAAATATTAAAAATAATAATATTCAGGGGAATAATAATACTCAAAAAAATGTATTTCCTTTGAAGGTTCAATTACAATTCGATCGCAATACTTCTTCGGAATGCCACTTTGAGAAAGTTCTAATGTAGAGTTCTTACTATATGTTGGCTAGAATATTATATACCCTGAATTCCACCTATATGAATGGTGGTGAGAAGAGGTATAATGCCATAATGTACCAAAGTATGTACTTTCCTTATTGTAGTTAGATTGTTTATTAAATTCGCTTTGTTGTAAACATTGCAAAACGTTTTTACTAAATATTTCAAAAAATGAAAAGGAAAAATTTAGACTAACCATTTTTCACCACCGCCCTCTCCTCATCTTTCTGTAAATATTTTATCATTTCCATCAATCTTGTTCATTCATTTGTATTGTTTACTTGGCCACCTTTTTATTTTATTTATTTCATTAATTTTTTTTTCTCATTTTGTAGTTTGTAATATCAGATGTTGGATATTATACTCTTTTTTTCTTTTTATTTACCTTCATGTCTCACATCTTTGTGTGTACAAGTTCACAGTTTTATCTATTCGCACTATCTAAGTGCACGTTTTTCATTATTTGCGTTGCCCATTTTTTTTGTTGTACTAAATTCTCGGAATGTTTTTGTTTACACTGTTTTTTTTTTAAATATATTTAGTTTCCTTGTTCTTTAAAACAATCCTCCTTTTCACAATATCCGCCATATTCATTTGTTTCAGAATTAACTGTGGCTATAATTGGAAATTAGACAGAATGGATGAAATGAATAGAAATTTCTCAAATGTAATTTGATTAATTAAGGGTTGAATACATAATTGGTTTGGAAATCTGTATTGATAATATATTTTAAAGTGGATGTTTAGAGAGAAAGAGGCCATCTAACCATTCCATCACTACTAGTGAAAGAGCTACTATGGCGCCCTTAGATGGTGGTATTTGTAAATGGAAATCTAGTCGCCTGTAAAGTGCACCATATCCTATTGTTAGTAGTGTGTGTCTGGGGGGGAGGGGTAGTGAATAAGAGTTTGTCTGTAGGACTAGCTAAACCCAAGTAGTCTCTTATATATTAGTAGGGCGAATTGGTGATAGAGGTTTGAGCATTGAGTGAGCTAGATGAGAGTGATGATGTTTTTGGTTCGTAATGTAGAATGGTAGCGTTGGCTGATGTTAGCTACTTAAATAGCAATGTGGCTACTTACCAGAGAGTGGTAAGCTTTGTGTGGCTAGCTTGATAAAATTCTCTGTCCTGAAAAAGGACTTCTGGCGGAGAGCGAATTAGGCAGTTAATTGCTTGTTACAAGCACTTGAAATAACTCTTTTGAGAATGTGTTGAGTTGGTGGTTTTCTTTTTGGACTCCTCCAAGTGTTGGATTACTCTTCAAATGTTGCTTGCTAACACTTCAAGATTGATCTTCAGACCAGATTACCGGGGCTTTTTTCCGATTTCTCCCGCTCTTGGTGAGAGTGCGAGATAAGTTTTAAGGGTAAGCTACGTGGCTCAAAAGTTGTAGCCCATTCGTCTAAGGGGTAAGAACACATTGAAAGTTGCGTAAATATCGCGATTTTAGCGCTTGATACGGGTGTATCACAACGTAGAGTTTACAGCGCCATTTTATTGAATATCCAAATCGTAGGAATCTCATTCCATTATACCCATATCAACTACTTCAGCAGCTCTTGTGTATATTACAAGAAGGTTGAGATGTCAATATTCTTTGTATTGATTATCTGGCATATTCAAAGCCACACCTAGTCCACTAGATATTGCTAGTCCAATTCCTTCCAAAATAATAATCTTTTGAATTGAGCTTTTTGGATATTTAATGGACTTTTGTGAT
Source organism: Triatoma infestans (assembly GCA_011037195.1). Classification (NCBI taxonomy): domain Eukaryota; kingdom Metazoa; phylum Arthropoda; class Insecta; order Hemiptera; family Reduviidae; genus Triatoma; species Triatoma infestans. The sequence goes on along the minus strand of JAAEAF010005060.1, from coordinate 37,613 downwards.
TATAAGAGTTTTTTTTTTTATTGTAGGGTATTATTGCAATGCGACCTGAAAGAACTATTGGACCTCCTGGAGCCTTCTCAGTGCACTGCCGGCCTCCAAGAAGTGTTCTATATCTACAGACTACACTGCCTCACCGGACAGTGAGTTATAGAGGCTTCTAGGAAGAGAAAATCTAAGTGCAGCATGCTGGATTCGAACCCGGTACCTCGGCGTTGCTAGTCCAGCGTGCTATCACTGAGCTAATCCTTTCTTTCTCCTTTGGCTTACGCCAAAAAACTAGAGACGGGACCATAGTTTGTGTACTGCGTTTGTCCTTGTCTGGAGAGTAGAGTATATGTAGTGTAAGTGTATTGAGCACTGTTCTGACGAAGTGAATGGAATATTGAGTTGTGGTAACCCGTCGGGTCGCTAATCCCCAAGTAACTCATCCTATGCTGATGAGTACTTATCCTTGGGCAATACACTTAGACTTAGTAAATTGAATTAGACTGACAAATTCACTGGTATATTGAATCAAGCAAAGATACTACCAAGAATATGTGGATGGATCCGCAATGCTGGATAACATCTGGGATTTTATCGGTCCTAGCATGCTTATTTTTGTTTTTCCTGACTCGTTTCGGATTCCCATCCATCGTCAGATTAAGACTATCAAGTTGTGACCGCAACTTTATGTTTCTGTCACATCACACTTGTTGATTGTTGACTGATGCAATGAACGTAATAAGTATTTATGTGTGTGGATAGTACATGAAGTTACAAGAAAATCATTGGAGCCATTTTCTCACTGAAAAAAGCGGAAAATCGCACTGAACCCGGATGTTGGATTTTGCCGGAAACCTTCGTATCAATTGCGGTGGTATTACGTAAACGCAATACCAATTTTGAGCGGCCTGTGATTTTTCGTCTTCTGAAATATTTTGTCCACATACACATACAGACATGCGTTAAAACCTTTTTTTTTTCTTTACTCAAGAGACCTCAAAACATTTATTTCCGATGAAAAACTATATTTCGAAAAATTGGGACAATCGCAATGCTTCCTCTCACTGGAAGTAGGAGCAGAATGTAAAGAGAAAATCATGAACAAAACGATAATAATATAACCGAACTCTCATTCACTATAATTTACAAAGAGACCCGACAAAGTAATCTTCTAGGTTTTAGTGTGGATCTTGTTTTATTTTTGCAATTTTCTCTCAGATTTCTAATGGAAACTAAATCCTATTGTAAATTAAGAGAACGAAGTTAGAATTTACTTTTATAAGAGTTCTGTAGACAAAGAAATTAACGAATTTATACATCTATTTCTTTAAGGAAAGCTTTAAAATGAAGTAAATGAAGAAAAAAAGCTGGTGTGAAACACTCACAACACTTTCTCTTACTATATTGAAGACACCAACATAATTGACACATTTTTTTAAACTTATAATTTTTAATGTTTGTCTTCAATTTTATGTCAATGGGAGAATCTATTTATACAATGACTTTTTTTGAGAAAAGCATAACCTTCCACCCCCACCAAAACTCTTTCAATGGACTTTCTCAGAAAAAATTTTCAAGCAAAAATGATAGGTCTCTTTAATCATAGTGTAACAAATTTAATGAAATTCGTCGGTGTTTATATAGAGAAACTTGCAAAAAAACTGGAAACGCACCACTAGAAACGTACTTCCGGTTAACTAATTTTCTTCAAACTCGGTATTCTAGCAATATATTTAATTTAAATTAATATTTTTTAGATAGAAATCTATATTTAACTAAATCAGCACTTTAGAGGAAAAAATACACCTAACTATCATCCCCTATCTCCCTTAAATGAATTTTCTCGGAAAAAAGTTTCAAATTAAAAAGTTATACAATTTAAAGAAATACAATTATATTTGAAATTGTATCTCTTTTATAGACTAGAAAATCATTGAAACCGTTTTTGATAAAATCGCAAAAACTGAAATAACTATTCACTGAAGTAGTTTGAAGGAATTTTGATAGATAACTTCCTGTCGGATCCCATGGTGATAAGCCGAAGAGAATGCCAGATTTCAACTTCCCGCGATTTTTCATTTTTGAGCTGTGCTGTTCACATACAACACTCACACTCTTTACACACACACACACACACACACACACACACACACACACCATTTGCTAAAAACCACTTTTTTGGACCCAGGGACCTTGAAAAGGATATTTCCAGTGAAAACTCGATGTCGAAAATTTGACACGCTAGCAGAGAGAAAAAGTAATAAAATAAAAAAAAGTTTAAATGATAACAGGCGGGTGATAAGTAATAACGTTCACTATGTGTTGAATTGGACATCTATTGATTAGGAAAATTGATAAGAACTCTAGTACAGTGTTAATAATAGTGCAAGTAGAAAGATTTTACCCATCAGAATGAAAAAGAATTGTAGCCCTTATTGGTTAGTTAACAACCAACAGCTAGCATGGTCTGTCCATTGTATTATGGGCTCCTATTACTAGGGCTGATTAACACTAATGTATCTTAATCTAAAACTAATCTAATATATAATTTAGATTAATCTCTAAAAGTTTTATAATAGACCTTATATTTTTGTTCTTTTAATGTAAAACGATATGTGTTTAACTTTAAAACAAAAATAGTTTTATTTGCCAGACATTTTCATGAACGATCGTGTCACAGTTTTGATTTGATAAAATTTCATCCCAAATGTGACAACTGTTTTTTGATTTTCTCGAATAAAGCTTCACGATTTACTAAACACAACGATAAACAGCAACGATTTATTTTAAAGTGTGCAATACATACACACATACATACAAATATATGCAGAGCAATCAGTTTTCATACTCGGGAGACTTCAAACATACATTAAATTCACTTACTCCTAGTAAGAGGAAGTATTGTGATCGTGACAAATTTTCGATATCGATAACGGAAATAACCGTTTTGAGGTCCCTGAGTCCAAAAAAGTGGTTATTAGCAAATGGTGAGTGTGTGTGTGTGTGTGTGTGTGTTTATATGTGCATGAGAACAGCAAAACTCAAAAACGAAAAACCGCAGAATTTCAAAATTGATATTCCATTTGGGTATCACCATGGGATCTGACAGTAAGTTATTTGTCAAAATTCTTCAGCCGGAAGTACTACTTTACTAAATGGTTTTTCACTTTTTTGCAATTTTCTCAAAAATGGCTCGAACGATATTCTTCAAAATTGGCATAATCTACAATTTTTATTTTCAATAATTCTCTAGGAAATTTCATTTAAGGGCACTTTTAATGGACGGGGTGGGGTTATTTGTTCTCTAAAGTGCTATCTTAGATGATTATACAATTCTACTTAGTTGATTATAGAATTCTACCATCTCGAAAAAATTAATTAGAAATAAATAGATTGCCAAAATTCCGAGTTTCAAGAAAATTAGTAAACCGGAAGTGTGTTTTTACTGAACAGATTTTTTAGTTTTTGTGATTTTCTCTATGAAAACACCGACGAATTGCCTTAAATTTGTTATACTAACTATGAAGGTTGTCAATTACAATTTTGATACCTTGAGTAAGAGGAAGTTGTGTGAGTGATTCAGACCAAACCTTTTTCTCTAGGAAAACTTAATTGCAATTTAACACCTTTGTAACACACACCAGGAGGAAGGAAAAATCTGGTGTGTGAAACACTCACACGACTTACTTTTACAGCAATTTACGTAGTTTTGATTTATTATTAATTTCTACGGGTATTACCTAGTTACAAATTTATATTATAAAAGTCGTACTTTCGGTGTTCCTTCTGATATTCCTTCAAAATCAGAATTTTGGCCACCCATTAAATTCATATATATTTGATGATGTAATCATTTAATGTACATTGAAATATCACTTTAGACCGTTTCCGGTCTAACGTCTAATTATTAATTAGAATTTCTTTTAGACGAATCTTTGCGGAAAAAATTTTAGAAACAAAAGTTTTAGCATTTTATATGCGGTTGGGATACAGAGTTTAAAGAAAAATCATTGGAGCCATTTTTGAGAAAATCGCAAAAACTGGAGAAAAAATAATCTATTCAGTAAAGTGGTGGTAAATCCTGTCGTCTGATGACCGAAACTTCGCCGAAACCTCTGACTCGGGAGAGGGAGCCTTAAAACATATTTTTTTCGTGGAAAATTCAATTTGAAAAATTTACCACGATCGTAATGTCTCCTCTTACCGGAAGTAAAATAAAGTAAAACTGATTACAACAAACTAATCCAACATTGTTTCCTTTACAGTTTTTCTTTTCATGTTGTCTAAAGAGATTATCTGTTATTTTGATTAAGTACACTTTATTTAATTTTATTTATTATTTTAATTAACAGTGCCCCCACTAGTAATATAATTTTATTATTTAACAACTTATTGTCAAGTTTTGATGTTATCATTATATTAATTTATTATATTTCGCTATATTCAACAATAATTCTATTGTTTTCTTTTATGTGTAGTTTTTTACAACTTGTTTATATTTTTTTTATAGCATTCTTTTCTTCTTTTTTTAATTGCATTACTTTGTCTTTTTTTTTTAATCCTTTATTAAAATGAAAATTAATTTATTTTTATCTAATTATTGGCGAGAAATCCAAATTTAAAAGGACGCACCAAGCGATACCATTATCAATAATGTTGAAAGCATTTCTTGCATACTGTTCATAAATAAGATATTTTAGATAATTTATATTCTGTCTGTTTGCAAATAAATGCACGGCTGAAATAAATAAATAAATAATCTCACGAGCTCACAGGACTTTCTCTTATTGCTGTTAATAGGTAATTTTTTCTTAAAATTGCCCTTAACATACAATTGAGAAATGATAGGTGGTGATGTACTGACCCAAGGCAGGTAATGGTTGAAGAAACTACATTGTAGTCCAGAACGCAGCGTTAAATCACTAAACAAATCAAAATGGCATTTCAAATTTAATGTCAGATTTTTTTAGAATCCTCTAAAATCAATTCTGCCGGAAAAATATATTAAATAAAAGTAAGATTCACGTCTATACAATTAGCAATCCAAGTTAATTGAAAATCCTTTTTTGGCGTTCACGGAAAATTCAAAAACTAATTTAGTAAAGCATTTTCATGTTTGTTATTGAAAAACAGTAAGAAAGATATTCTTGTGTTTTCATAAGAAAATTTATCTATACTATAGCTAGACAAAAAATTTCTTTAAAAGAGCGAGTTTGGTGTAGTGGTTGTGAGCATGGACTTGTAACTGAGAGATCCCCAGTTCGAGTTCCACGTAAAACTGCTAAATTTATAAATAACTTAAGAAAATGTTAACGCCATGAAATCTAATTTGGTAGTCTGTCTGAATAAAATAGGCATTGCTTTAAGTTACATTTACTTTAAATTGTAAGAGATTACTAAGTCTTATTAATAACTAACAAAATGACGGCCACAGTTTCAGAATAAGCAACTGTTGATTGTGAAAATCCAATATGATGAGCAGCTGTTTCATTTCATACCACTCTATACTTCGCTCATTGTTCAACTAGAAAGAGGCCCCTCGGTGGGGTGGGGGGTTTGTAAAATGAAGGAACATGAAAAAGACTTTTTCAGTTGGGAATCATTGTGGTCACAAAAAGGTCAAAACAATGTTTAGAAAATTAATTGTTTATTTTTCAATTGTCTTCTGTTACTAATATATAAATTAATGGGTTCAATAAGAAAAAGGAATTAACTTTTCTCTAAAATCATCTGGGTTGTTACAGCGAGAGAGAGAGAGAGACTTTTGTAAGAAAATTCAGGAAAATTAATTATTTATTTTTCAATTTTCTTCTATTTTATAAAATTATTATTGTTATCACTACTAGGGATTACAACATTTTGGTCATTGCAGAAGATGATTTTAGTACGAGTGGGTTTCTCTTCATTAAAAATGGATTTCCTAAGAGGGTCCACTTCAACAATTATTGCATTCCTTATATATTTCTTATATCTCCAGCTAAGATCATCGTTAATTTTCCTTCTAAAAATAAATTATTGAGTTTAGCCTACTTGAAAGTTTAAAATATATATTTATAGTTCAAAATATAAAGATAACCCGTGATGATATTTCTTGAAGATAATGCTTTTAGAATAGATACTTATTACGCCCAAACGATTTTCTTTAAACTTCATACACTAACTACGTGTATATGTATATCAAAGTGCTCTAAACTTTTATTAAAAACATTTTTCAGTGGAAAATTCATTTTATGAAGTTTGGGTGGAAAATTTGTGGTCACAGTTTTTATTAAAGTGCTACTTTTATTTAGTATATTATTCTATTATCTATTTATATTAATTGGAATTAAATATGTTGTTAAAATTAGTTGACAAGAAGTGCGACTTGACTTCTACATGTGCGACTTGACTTTGAGTACAGTTATTTTTCTGTAATTTTCTATGCAATTTTCTTCCGGGAAAATTAAATTAAGAGGAGTTTTGGAGGAGGATAGGGACTATGTTTTCTTCTAAAGTGCCATCACAGTTAATTAAATGATTGTATCATCTGTAAAGTATTAATTATAAGTTGCTTAAATTCAGAGTTTGAAGAAAATTGGTTCATTGCAAATACAATTTATTGAACAGTTTTCTTCAGTACTTTGCGCCTTTCTCCACAAAGACAATAAATTAGATTACCTAACACTATACAGTATAGAGTATACAGTATACAGTATACAGAAACCTATCACTTTTGTTTCTAACATTTTCCGAATACATTCATATTCGCCGTGCGCCTAGCCGCACCACTGCAGATCACTTTGGTTAGTATATACCTTCCAGACATATTTTGGCGGAAGAGTGATCTGGAAAATCTGCTCTCGCAGCTCCCCGCCCCGGTGTTGTTGATGGGAGACCTTAACTGTCACAACACCGGTGGGGCTCAACTAGAACTGACGCTCGAGGCAGAACTCTTGAGAAGATTATAAGGTAATGCTAACATGATGCTCCTCAACAATGTGCGACAACACATTTCAATGCACACTCAGGAGGTTTCAGTTCAATACATCTGAGTGTAACAACCCCCACCGTTGCAGTTCGCTTAGAATGGACCACACTAGACGAACTATATCACAGTGACCATTTTCCAATCTTAGTATCGAGCCCATCTCCAGGTCGGATTTTGTGATACCCTGGAGATATGACATCAAAAGAGCAAACTGGCCTGCTTACGCTTCCAGAGTGGTGACACCACCCCTTTCAGGAGATGGCAACTCGATACCAGTTTATTCACGAAATCGTTGGTGGATGTATCCCTGGTATATGTTCCCTGGTGGACCCCGGAATGCAAAGTTGCTATCGCGAAAAAAAAGCAGGCCCTAAATAGATTTAAAACGTATCCGACGTTGGAAAACTTAATTAATTTTAAAAGATTAAGAGCTAGGGAGAGGTATTTAATTAAAAAGTAAAACAAAAAACCTTCACCTCCTACGTATCGTCGAAGATTTCTACATCATTGACATTGAGGGAGGTGTGGGATAAGATAAGAGCCCTCTCTGGTGGTCGCAGAACCCCGTCGATACCTATTCTAAAAATTAATGATGTCGTCGTTACCGAGCCAGGAGAGGTGGCTGGGGCCTTGGCTGCACACTTGGCTAAAGTTTCTAGCTCACAGGCTTACTCAGCAGAATTTCTCCAGCGAAAAGGTGATGTGGAGCAACAGTCAATCAGCTTTGAGACCGCTATCTACGAAGCTTACAACGAACCGCTGTCCATCAGTGAGCTAGAAAATGCTTTAAACAAATGCAAAGATTCTGCTCCAGGGGTAAATGAAATCCCCTACGATATGATTAAAAACTTGAATGCAACAGGGAAGGAAGGTCTCCTCAGACTGTATAATAGCATATGGGAGACCGGTTGGTTGGCGTGAAGCAATCATTGTACCGATCCCTAAAGAAGGAAAAGACCCAAGTGATCCCTCCAGTTACAGACCCATTTCGTTGACCACCTGCTTGAGTAAGGTCCTCGAAACTATGATCAATTATAGATTATTTTATATTTTAGAAAATAGAGGACTTTACAGCCAGTACAAGCGGGATTTCGTAGATATCGTTCCACTTTTAATCAGGCGAGCCACCTCGAGATCTACGTGCAAAACGCATTCATTCATAGGGAGCACGTGCTGGCCGTTTTCTTTGATCTCGAGAAGGCTTATGATACAACGTGGAAATTTGCGATTCTGCGGGTGTGGATTGAGAGGAAAATTGCCAGGTTCCTCCATGGCTTTTTAGAGTCGCGAAGGTTCCGAGTGCGCCTTGGGTCGATCCTTTCGGACTCACAAATTTTGCAAAATGGTATTCCACAGGGATCGGTGTTAAGCGTAACTTTGTTCTCGATAGCGGTAAATTGTCTAGCGGAAGTTGTAGGAAATCCTATTCAAGTGTCTTTATATTAGACGATCTCGCCATTTATTTATCAGGAACTGATCTCAGCGAGATCAGAGAAACCCTACAACAAACAATAGACAGAGTGGCTGAAGAGGCTTCTAGGAACGGGTTTAGATTTTCTTTAACCAAGACGGTGTGTTTATATTTTTGTCGTCTGGGAGGACAGGAGTATAGTCCTCCCACATTGTTTCTAAATGCACACCGATCCAATATAAAGAATATGTCCGTTTCCTGGGCCTCGTATTCGATACTAAGTTAACTTGGCAGGATCATATAGATTATACCTGTACAAAAGCAAGGAAAACCCTAGACGTCTTGAAAATTCGAGGAAGCTATAGATGGGAACGGAGCGGGAAATCTTAAAACATATTTATATTACACTTACACATTTCAAACTAGAATATGGAGCCCCAGTTTATAGTTCTGCGCGCAAGTCACGCCTGAAACTACTAGTTACAATGAATGAATTAGACTGTTCACAGGCGTCTTGCGTACTAGCCCTCTACAGAGCCTCTATGTAGAGTCGGGGATGCTGCATCCTCAACTTAGGAGAGAACAGCTCACCCGCTGGAATATGGGGGAAGAGTTTCCATAACTTATTTTCTGTCATATTCGAGAGCCCTCATAATGAAGAATTCTATCAACAGCGCTCGCGGACCCGACCCCTTGGGGTCCGAGCTAAGCAGTTATTAGCAGCGGAGGGAATTGAATTTGGGCCAGTGGTAGTTTGGAGCTTTGCGTCTTCTCCTCCCTGGTGATTACCCTCTGCAAGCGTCTGTAAAGAGGAAACACAGACAAAAATTACTAGAAATTTTAAATATTTATTATGAGTTCCGACCTATCTTTACATACGGGTCGAAGATAGGCGACAGTGTGGGTAGCGCTGTGTACACGGAGGATGTCACCCTTAGCTAGATACTTCCGCATTATGCTCGTGTACACGACGGAAATGTTTGCTATATGCCAGGACATAGAATTAATCAAGAATAGCAATTATAAAAAAGCGCTAATATTAAAGGACTCACTAAGTGCATTAATGGCTCTCCGGGATCAATTCTTCACAGGCCTAATGGTCTTAGATATTTACCGCTTATTACTGCAGTTAAGCGCACGTGGTCAGCGGGTAACGTTCGTCTGGTGCCGGGCCACATTCACATTTCCGGTAATGAACGAGCGGACGAGGCAGCCAAGCGAGCTGCCTGCCACATGACAAGCGCGCTATTCTAAAAGAGGGTTCTCCTATATAAAGAAGCTATTTGATTTTTTAAAGGATATTAATTTGTGTAGAAATATTTGTTATTTGTTAGGCTAGGTTAATTAAACTTGGGTGAAGGAATATCGAGTACTTCACCCAATTAGGTTAGTTCTAATTTATGTTAGGGGAAAGGAATATCGAGTACTTTTCCCTCGTATGAATGCATTTATTAGCGTGAATGTACTTATTAGTGTGATTGTATTTATTAGCGAGAACGTATTTATTAGAGTGAAAGTATTTATTAGTGAGATTGTATTTATTAGCGAGAATTTAAATATTGGCGAGAATGCTTTTATGTGTGAAAGTATTTATTGGCGAGAATGCTGGGGTGAATGTTTAGTTTAGGTTTTTTATTTCGGGGTTGAAAGAAATTTTATAAAAATATTTCAACCCCATTAGGTTTAGATTAACATTAGGATTATTTCACTTAAGGGTGTGCAGGAATATTTGTTAAAAGTACCGCACACCTAAAATAAAATAGTTTACGGCAATCAAATAGCCTCTTTAGGATAAGTTACATAGATTCTTCAGGATAGTTTCTTGCTTACAATATACAAAATTCATCATATATCTGCATGCAAATAGATCCAGAACTTTCAAATTAGTTTATATATATATGTGGTTTATGTATGTAGTTTATGTATATATGTATTAGTTTGTATATATGTAATTTTTAAATATTTCATAATAAATAATTAAATAAAAAGTTAATTAAAAAGGGATGGCACAACAATAGATCCACACTCCCCCTCGTCGACATGATCGATGAAATAAGAGGGGGTGTGTGGTATTATGTTCAATAACCTTGGGCTCCTCCAAGCCTTGCTAGGCAAGGCATTGATTTGGATGCCGCAAAGGTTGAATATGTGCCATCCTAGCGTGAGGACCGGTTGGAGAACGAAACAAACTGGGGGGCGCTAATGACCTTAGAAGTTGATGTGCAACAAAAAAATTAATATTCGGGTATTTTTGGGAGAGAGGTTAAGGTTATCCTTTCCTTGTCATTTTAGTTATTATACGATTCTATCATCTATGTAATATTATTTAGAATTAAATGTGTTACAGAAAATTTCGAGTTTGAAGAAAATCGTTGACCGGAAGTGCGACTTTATTGAACAGATGTTTCAAATTTTGTGATATTTTTTCCACAAACACACCAACAGGTTTCATTAAGCTTGGTATACTAGAAAGAGAGTGAGAGAGAGAGAGAGAGAGAGAGAATATCTCTTTTGCTCGTATGTCTGAGAATATAAGAACCGCAAGGACTTTACAAAGATTTTTGTTTTTATTATAATATACATTAGTTGTATGGATAAAAGATATATATATATATAATTATATTGTTTGCCTGTCTACACAAGACATCCCAGGAGATGGAATGCATTCTATGCTTAGTGTTATTTTGTTTTTTAGTATTGACATATTTTTGTGATGAAAGAAAAAAAATACTTTATTATTATAATTAATAATTAATTAATGCATGGTATCTCTAAAGTAATTTCCACTCAAAACCAAACTCATTTCCATAAGAGTAAATTCTTTCAGATCACCCTTAATTAATGTGATAATTCATAAGTGATTTAACAGACATTAATATTTATTTAATTTGTAAGTAACTTTTTGAACGTTCTCGTTATGTTTCATAGCAAGCAGATTACGAAAATTTCCGTCCGTCCGTCGGTCATTTATATTGGATAGTTAGTTATCTTAGAAACTGCAGAATTGACTTTGTATTGACTTACAGACTTATTCGCTAAAAAGATATTTTTCGCAATCAGAGGATCTCAAAATATCTATTCCCGGAGAAAATTCAATTGCAAAAAGTGGATGTTATTGCAGATATTTATTAAAATAATAAAAGTAAACAAAAAAGTAAAGTAAAGTAATGCCTATTTCTTCAAGCGGGCTTAACGTCCAACTACCAAATTAGGTGTCATGGACGGGGCCGGGAGCACCTACTTTACTATTAACATTTTTTAAACGTATATAAAATTTAGCAGTTATTCTCAGCGGGACTCGAACTGGGGGCCTTCCAGTTACAAGTCCATGCTCATAACCACTACATGACGGATGATGATCCGCCCCTTAATTCCTTATAACTATAATAAGCTAAATTAATTTTTAATTGAAATAAGAAAAGTTATAATTAAAATATAAAAAAAATGTTTTCATAATTATAAATTAGATTTTATAAAATTATAATTCCATAGCGATAACGTTCATTACTGGGCAAGGAATATTTCAGAAATATTTTCCTTTTGTTTACTTGGGAAAACTTATCCATTAAGTTCGTGTAGCCTCCTGTTTTCTAAGTCATCGTTCATATTTTTGTCACGTCTTTATAAGCCACAAGATCCTGTGTAATATTGACATCCTGGTATCGCTGCCTGCAGGCAATCCCTTCAATAAATCCCTACTTCCTCGACCTTCTTCATTTTCCTATCGTCTGATATGTTGCGAACAAAATGGAGATGAAGAAGAAGACGAAGAAGAATAAAACTTTATAATAATTTCAAATATTTTTTAAAAAAATAACAAAGAGTATATAAAATAATTTTAATTTTCCGAATTACTAACTTTCAATATAACTTTTTTTCTTTTTACTTTCTCTTACGGCTATGAGAGGAAGTGTTGCGTTTCATGAAAATTTTCGAAACTTAGTTCTCTACGGAAACACATGTTTTGAAACACTGGATCGTCTATAAGCTGAAGGAAATGAGTTGCCTTTGTCTACTGTGTCGATACTGATGGGTCAACACGCTATGCTTGCATAGTAGCTTTTCCAAAGAAAAATAAAGATGGTTATTGTCGACCGTACAATAAGGTTGGAGTCACACGCTCTAAAACAGGTGGGAAAAGTGGATCAGCAGAAGAAGAAATATAATGATAAATGACCTTCCTTGAAGAAAAGTTCCGCGATGAAAATGGCGAGCGGAAGTATGCTGTTGTAGGATTATGGATTGGAACTAGGGAGGCAATCCCCTCCATAACTACTGGCTTCATCAAGAATCTGGGCGGGCATCCACAGCCATGCGGAGTCAGTCATTACCAACTCTTTGGGTATAGTGCTTAGCTCTTTTCAGGACACTGATATTTTATGATTTGTATTTAACTTTGGGTACTTAGTGACTGTTTCATGTCTTATTTTTCTGCTATAGTTATGTGTGTGGACATATTTATTTTAAATTATCTGTATTTCGACTTTGACATTATATATTTTTACTGGCGTTTCTAAATACTGTACATATTTATACCGAAAATTGTTATTAATTTTATTAGTCTGTATTAACTTTTTTCCTTTAAGTCAATAGCGGCAATTTACTAAATTAAATGTTAAATGGACAACCTAGACAAGTTACCTTTTATATTTTGTCATTTTCTTGAGGTTAAAATATATCAATATCTCTGACTGTTTATCTAAGCTGCGTACGAGCAAGCCAGCATCACTATATTGTTTAAATCAATATAGTGTTTCTCTGACTTTAAAGTTTATCTGATGACTGAACGTCAGGCTTATCGATGGTCAGCTTTATTCAATTTCTCATAACGCTATATACAGACAATTTCTAGGTGAGCGATTGGCGGTCGCAGTTGAAGCCAATTCACCAATACATTGAAATGGGCGTGACAGATGAAGACATGCGCTTGGATGCTCACAGTGGCAACTACAAGAGGCGATTGCAAATGAAACCATTGAGCCAGTTTTTGTGTAACGAATTTGCTGGCGATTGATTCCATTATATGACGCAAACCACACACAGAGATTTCTTTTCGGACGTTCTCGAATATATTTGTGGTGTAAACTCAATTTCGAAAATTTGAAACATTTCGCAATATTTCCTTCTTTTAGCAGTAAGAGAATGTACAAACAAAGGATGAGAAATTCAGAAACAGAACAGGCAGGAAGGAAATAACAGATTGACCAGGTAAGCAGGTCCCTATTGGCCCCGCTTTGGGGATTCTCTGCCATCTAACCGCATCTCAATTCGTCCCTTGATCCTCTCTCTCACTATCACATTACTATGTATAGACTAAATTTACATACGTCATATTACATATTAATTTAAACATGTTCGAGTTCTAATTAGAAATTACAAGAAAATCTATTACAATAAGGATAGTAGGTAGAATTTTAATTACTTTAAACACTTTTTTTTTATTCAAATACTTTACAAACTTAGTCAGTTTCTGATAATTCAACAATATTGTTTCTTTCAGCGAGAAATAGGTATATAAACATCTTTTATTTTCATAAATACAAACTAGCTGAAATTTTTAGAAAGTCATTAAACAGATTTTTCACGGTTCATACATTTTTCGCGATGACATAGAAGCGCCGTTATTTACTGTTACTGTCATTAGCGGAAGTATTAAAAGCATTATTATTTTGTTTTCATGTTATATTTTTGTAATTGAGTTTTCATCGGAAATACAACTAATCATTCAGATTTCCCGACTATGATAAAAATACTTTTAGGGAATGATCAATGTGTGTGTATCTGAACGAACTAAAGCGAACTATAGAATAGAATAGAATATATTTACTTGCCTGGACATATGTTTTTACATACAATAGGCTCGTCAATATGTGGCTGCAATATAATATAAACAAATATACTTTGACCTACAGTAAATGTTATTAACTATAAATGCATGGCATGGCTCTTTAAATAATGGTTTACAGCTGTCTGATTTTTTTTCCTATTAAATATGATCCTCAAGGACTTTTTTGCATTTTAAAAACTGTTTTTGCATTAGTGGCTGCTCCCCATAATAGTAAACCATAGCTCAGCTTTGACTGGAATAATCCGAAATACGCTGTTTTGAGTACCTCCAGAGATACTAAATCCCTCAGCTTTTTAAACAAGTAGATCATTTTTGCCAGCTTACCACTCAACTCCTGTACATGTCCCTTCCAGGAGAGATTAGAATCAATGAATAAGCCTAAAAATTCCACAGGTGGGTTGTTTTGTTTTTGACTTGAGTGAAAAACTTTCGTTACTGTTTCTTCTTTATTTAAAGATAATTTATTTTGTGTTAACCACTTTTCCAGAAACACCAGACCATTAGTGGCGCTTGTCCGAACGTTATCATAAATTTTATCCTGAGTGTGGTATCGTCCGCATAAAACAGGAAGCTTCCTGAGGAGCACTCACCAACGTCATTGTAATAAATTAAAAAAAGGAGTGGTCCTAAAACAGAGCCTTGAGGAACTCCATACTTTACCAACCTTAATTTCGATGTTTCTCCTTCTTGTAACACATATTGTAATCTCCCTGTTAAATACTGCTTAAAAAATGCCAACTGCTCACCATCTATGCCGTAGTTATGCAACTTATTTAACAGTATTTTATGAGATACCATGTCAAAAGCTTTACTCAAGTCACAAAACTGATCTCGCATATTTCTTTTTTTTCAAAGGCTTGAGATATTTCCTCAACTAGGGCTCACATGGCGTGTTGAGTTGAACTGTTTGATCTATAACCATACTGATTCTTATTAAATAACCCTTAGGTTTCAAAGTAAGCAGATAGCTGGTTGGCTACCAGTGATTCCAGTAATTTTGAAATAACTGGCACAATAGCAATAGGTCGGAAACTGGTCACACTATTTATGTCTCCTTTTTTATAAACAGGTATAATTTTTATGACCTGCGGGAATGTTCCTTTTCTCAGACAATTATTTATTAATTTTGTAAGAGGTTTTATATAGGAATGTATTGTCTTCTTAACAAAATAATTTGAAAGACCGTAATGATCTTCAGTCTTCTTCCCTTTCATTCTCTTCACAATGTTTAATACATTCTCTTCAACAACCTCCACAAAGTCAGAACGATTTTTGAATTGGAACTGCTCTATTCGCTGAGATGGATACTGTGATGAACTGTTGTTACTTAATACTTCAGGCAGCTCAACAAAGTAAATATTAGTACATATGAGTAAACAAAGTAAATATGAGTTTTCCAAGATGGGGGAAAGTGAACGCGAGTGCTTTCAAATGTCTCTTAAAAAGCTCAAACTTGTTACTGAAAAGAGTGGAAAATTGAAATTAAGTTTGCGAAATGATATACTGGAAGCGATCAGTGATCTGACTCAGTTATTTAATGTAATGCATAAAGAACTCGAACAACTCAGAAGTGAAGCTGCTAAAGAAGGTAAGGAAAATAATGTTAGAGAATCTATTCCACTGTATAGTGATGTAGTTAAATCTGGTCAAGTTAACCAGAAAACTAAATTCAGAGCAATTGTAAAAACGATTAGTGGTAATACCAACCACGACAGCGTAAAACAAGTAATTAAAAATCATATCGATCCTTGTGAATTACAAGTAGATGTTTCACGATTCAAAGAGTTGAAATCTACAGATTTCTTATTGAAACAGAAAATAAAATTGATATTCAAACTTTGGTCAATGTAATAAATACTAAATGTAAAGATAAGTTAATAGCTAGTGAGATGAAAAAGTTTCAACCGCAAATTATTATTAAAAATATTCCTGAAGAAATAAAGCTTACAAATGCTTTAGAAATTATTAGAAAACAGAATCAGGAATACAATATAACTGAGGAAACGTTTATTCCAAAATATTATATACATCAAAATAAACGACAAATCAGAAACTTAATAGTAGAGACTAATCCTAACCTGCATAGTTTGTTGATAACCTCCAAAGTTAATGTAAACTGGACTAGATGCGAGGTTTCAAACTATGTTTACTTACCAAGGTGCTATAAATGTAATAAATTTGGACACCTTCAAAAAAATTGTAAATCTGAACTGACTTGTCCTCTCCGTTCTGAACATCATAATCTGACTGAATGTAAAATAGACAAATCTAAATATAAATGTTCAAATTGTGAACAATACAACAAAGTTAATAAAAATAAAATAATATCAGTTACAAACCATTGTGCTTTAGACATGAACTGCCCTTCAGATTAATGCAGATAACTAAACGAGAACAGAATATTGACTATGGTTGTTAGAAAAAATTGCTCAATAAATAGACCAAAACTGTTATGTATGCAGATAAACCATCAAAAATCTAGAAAGGCAACATCATATTTAGGGAAATTGATGGAAGAAAAAGAAATTGATACAGCATTCATTCAAGAACCGTATACTGATAAAAGTAATTGTGTTTCTGGATTACCAAAAAATTATCAAATTTTACAATCAGGCAAAAATAGTAAAAGAGCGGCCGTAATTGTTAGAAATAAAAACATAGATTTGGTGGTATTGACACAATTTAGCAATGAAGATTATTTAGTTGTAGAGCTAACCTACATTGACTTGATATTTATAGTAATCTGTGGTTACATGGATTTACATTGTGATATTCGCGATGGCCTTTCCCGATTTACTTCAGTCATAGACAGTAATCTAAACAAGAAAATTATGTTTTGTCTTGATAGTAACAGTAGATCAAAAACCTGGAATGACAAAATTACTAATGCTAGAGTTAAGGAATTAGAAGCATTTATTGCTGGTCAGGCACTTCACATTGTTAACGAAGACACGAACAGGCCAACATTTCAAACTGTAAACGGAGAAAGCAATATCGACCTAACAATAACCTCACAGAACATGATTCAATTTTTAATGGACTGGAGAATTGAAGAAGAAGAAAGTATCTCAGATCACAACATTATCACATTCAGTATTGAACGGAATTTGCATAATACAAATTATACTCAATTCAAGAGAAATCCTTACAAACTATTATCTCGAAACAAGAATAAATTTGAAGCTAAACTTCAAACTTATTTTCAGCAACTAACAACTGGCTGTAATACCGGAGAATCCTTAGATGACAAACTTTCTAAGTTTATCATACACAGTCCTGATCTGGAGCATGCCTGGAAAAGTTTTATTCTGCAGTTGTTAGAGCTTGTAATGATGCATTGCAAAACAGAAAATTTCATGATATAAACCAGAGATCTGTTCCTTGGTGGACCGAAGGATTAGGAAAAATGAGAAAGTTTGTCAACCAGAAGAGAAGGCTGTATCAGAGGACATTCGGGAATAATGGTTTGAGAGAAGAAAGAAGATTAGACTATTACCATCACAAATATTTATTTTCTAACAAAATTAAAGAAGAAAAAATTAAATCATGGAAAGAGTTCTGCAATCTCACATCCAAGACTTAAGCCTGGAATGGTATCTACAAAAATGCTGCTGAAAAATTAAAAACTACACCAACCCTATCTACCGTGAAGAAAGACGATGGCTCGCATACCACAAATATTAGAGAAACATTGAATTATATACTAGATAAACTTATTCCGCAAGATGATACACAAAATGATTCTATTGATCAAAAAAAGAAGAGACAACTGGTTAATAAACCACTGCTTACTGAAAATGACATATCCTTCCACCCGGAAGAAATTAAAAGAGTAATAATGGACTTGAAAATGAAAAAAGCTCCTGGAATAGATGGTTTATCAGCAGAAATAATTAAGAAAATATTTGAACTTTATCCAAAAACTCATGTTAGCATTTACTACCAATGTCTTAGTAAAGGGATATTTCCTCAGTTGTGGAAGAAGTCCTTAATAAAATTACTGGTTAAACCAGGTAAAGAAAACTTGGAAGATGCATCTATGTACCAACCCATAAGCCTGTTACCTATCGCTGGTAAAGTATTGGAGAAACTGATGATAAACAGGATATTATATAAAGTGAATAAAGATAACTTACTGAGTAGAAAACAGTACGGCTTCACTCCGCAGACAGGCACGGTGGATGCAATCAAACAAGTGGAATGTTTTGTTGAAAAAGCTCTGCAAGATAAAAGACATGTAATTCTTATTTCTTTAGATGTTACCGGAGCTTTTGATGCAGCATGGTAGCCGTCCGTTCTCAGTCAGTTGAGGAAATTCAAAGTTCACAGCAATATCTATAATCTAACTAGAAGCTATTTTTCCGAAAGAATCGCTACTGTAAAAACTAATACCTGCCTTATTTCTAGAAAAATATCTAAAAGATGTCCTCAAGGTTCGTGTTCAGCCCCAGGTTTTTGGATTATTCTGTTCGACCAATTTTTAAAAATTAATTTTTGTAAGGACGTGGATGTGGTAGTATTCGCGGATGACATTCTGGTGATGGTGTCTGGTAAGACAGAGAAAGAGGTAGAAATGAAAGGAAATGACAGTATGTACGAAATAATGAAAATAGCGGATCAAAACAAAATTAAATTCAATAAAAGTAAATCTTGTATTTTACATATTACTCGAAAACAGATAAACGATAGGATCAAGGTACATCTTGAAGGTGATATTTTAAGAAGTGTAGAGGATATAAAATATCTGGGAGTGACCATTGATAATAAATTTAATTGGAACAAGCACATTGAAAATATCACAACCAAAAGTCTACAACTAATAAATAAATTGAGTAAGGCCGCTAAAGTACATTGGGGTATTACTGGAGAAGCATTAGAGGTGATCTACCTAGGAACTGTCGTACCTATGTTGAGCTGTGCTGTTCCTGTCTGGCAAAAGGCTTAATTCAGAAAATATAATATAGATAAATTATTAAGATTTCAGCGACTGATGGCTCTTAGGATGATAAAGGGTTACAGAACCATCTCGTTCTATGCAGCATTTATCATTGCAGGCATCCTTCCAATGGATATTCATTTAAAAGAATACCAATTCGACACCAAATTGAAAATGGTTTTAAGAACTACCAAAATATAGTTTCTACCTCCCTGGATCTTCCAGTACCTCATAGGTTTTGGAGTCACCCTGGTGAGCCAGTTAATATTTGCGAAGAAAGTAGTGATATTGATTCTTCATATAACCTGACAATCTATACTGACGGCAGTAAAGATGGTGATCATACCGGAGCCGCCTTCGCAGTTCTCCAGAACGATGCAGTTGTAATAAGTGGGCAAATTAGACTAGGAGAATTTTGCTCAAACAACCAAGCTGAAGCAGTGGCTGTTGACAGGGCTCTTTTATGGTGCAGGGATAATGGACGAAGGGGAAATAAGATCCTGATTAAAACGGATAGTAAGGTGTGTCTGTATGCCTTCTCTAATAGCAGGAACCATTATCCTCTAATAGAAAGCGTCAGACGAAAAGTGCTTCAGTTAAAACAAGAGTTCGGGATTGACGTATTTTTAACCTGGGTGAAAGGGCACTCTGGAGTCAAAGGAAACGAAGAGGCGGACCGTCTGGCAAAAGAAGCTTCGTATAACAGAGAGCTGAAAGAAGTTTATCAAAAAGCGCTTAAGTCCTACTTGAGAAGAATATTGAGAGAGAAAAGCCTAATAGAATGGAACCAGAGATGGCAAGATTTCCAGACCGGCTCTCAGACCAAACAGTTTTTCCCTACGGTTAGGCAGAGAATGCTAGTAAATCTGAAGCAGAGTTACAGACAAACGCAGATTCTGTCAGGTCACGGCCATATGAGAGCATATTTGAAAAGATTCCACATTCAAGAGGATAGCTCCTGTCCATGTGATGGAGTCACAGAACAGATTGTGGAACATCTAATATTCAGCTGCAAACTTCTGGAGGCTCCCAGATTACCCCTACTCAAAAAGGTATTGCTGACTAAACACACTTGGCCAGTCAGCCTCATAGAACTGACATCACCTGATCTTTAGAATGAATTCTTCAATTATATTCAGAAAATAGATTTCAATATTTTATAAATAGAAATGTTCATGATTGTGTGGTGTGCGTGTGTGTTATATCTGTGTGGTGCATACGTATATATAATGTTTATATACTTCATTCAGAAGATCTTATTTAATTGAATTAAAAATAGTAAATACTTATTTGTAAATATTATTCACTTTTTGTTCATCTATTGTATTGATATTCTAAAAAATACACTGTAATATTTGTAACTGTAATAGAAAGACAACACATGTAATATATGTATATGGAGCATGTGGAAAATAAACTCCTCCTCAATAGGGGATACTATCGTGGAGAAAAAAAAAAAATGTAAATATTAAAATCTTCTGCCTTCACGGTAGTTTTTATTTTAGTAGTTTATTCTGAGCACCGTTTACAACACTCCAAATTGCTTTATATTTAATAACAGAATACATTACATATTTGTCATTATATGACCATTTGCTATTTTAAAGTATTCTTATTTTTTCTTAAGTTTTTATAGCTTTGTGTTATTTGCTTTTTACCACTTTTAACCCAGTCATGAATCATATCTAATCTGAACTTCATCTGCCGCAGCTCAGCTGTGGACCAATTCCTACTTGGCATATTTCGTTTTTGAATCATTAATGGAAAACACAGCTCATAATAATATAACAAAATGTTCAAGAATGTATAAAAATCTTTATCGCTGTCATTACCACTAAGTAATTTATCCCAGTCAACTAGACTGATTAAATAATTGAATAAATCTATATTTTCTTTTCTAAGTGGCCTTGTGAAATTGGTCAATTTTTCCAGATTTCTGTCCCTGTGTATATAATCAAAGAAGTCAATAAATTGTCCTAAATGATCACTTATGTGATAATTAATTACACCTATTTTAAAATTATATTTATCAATATTAGTTATAATGTTATCTAAGCAAGAATGTAGTCTAGTAGGTACTTCTAATGTTAAATAAAAACCATATGTACAACATAAATTTTTAAAATCTAAAACTAATATATCATTATGTAAAACATTAATACTAAAATCTCCAAATATCACAGCCTGTTTTCTTAGATTAAATATATAATTAAAAACCTTAGACATAATAATAAAAAACATATCACAGTTTCTATTTGGTGGACGGTACACTGTTAAATTTTTTATTTCTATAGCTGTAAATTCACAAACCGATTCAACAGATGATATATTTACTTTGGTAAGTACCTCCAAATGAAATCCAGACTTGATGAATATGCCTACTCCTCCATACTGGGCCCTGGTTCTGCAAAAAGACGTTGCTAACTTGTAACCTTCAGGAACACACAGATTCAATTGCTCTTTGCATTTCATCCAATGTTCCGACAAACATAGAACATCATATCTCTCCTTTAGAGCTACATTATCAATTAGTGTAACTTTGTTCCGTATGCCTTGCATATTTTGGTGCCATATTTTGAAACTTCTTATGGTGGTAGTACTGCCACTCGCAGTGGGAATAAAAAACGTCTTAATGTAACATTTCTTGGCCAAGAATCACTCTTGAGAAGTGCATCTTTTAGGTTATAATCCCAGTCGGAAGCTATAATTTTTTCCTTTTGATTCTAGTTTTGTAACTGAAATGCTTATTTCAGGAAAGCGCTTTTGTAAAAAGTTTTCAAGCTGTTCGGTAGTTGTTCCTTCCTGCAGTTTACCAAGATGCAGCCAGGCTTTTTTAACGCCCTCAAGCTCACTTTCAGTCTGAGAGGTTCCTACTAGAATTTTCTTCTTTTTTACGTCTGTATTACTTTTATTTTTTGCCATAATTTCAGTCCAAGGTTCTTCATATTCCTGATTTTCATCAATTAATTGAATTTTATTGTTCCCTTGTCTAATGACTCAGAGTATTTTTTTCTGTATCACCCTTGTTTTCAACATAATCAAATGGTGATGATTCAATCGGCTGTACTTGCAGTTGTAATGACATAGCAATGTCAAAGCCTTCACAAAATATAACAAAATGAAAAAATAATTTATAACTAGTGGCCCCACAGCCGGCTGCTGCCTTTTCAATACAAAGGTATCAAAGACTAGCACCGATAAAGCCCTGTCTATTGAACAGAAACCACCTGGTCTTTGAAAGTCGCCGATGGGCGACCTAATCTGTCCACTGACCTGAATCACTGGTCGCCGGCCTAACCAAGGTCGCACGCTACTAGAGATGTCTTAGTGTGAGAACTTACTTACACACTTGATAGTGTGTGAGTAAGACTAATATAAACTTCGCCCCACTGGAAGAGGGATCATTATATCATTCATCATTATACGAGTAGCCACATCATTATATCAGTATCATTTTACAGCAGCATTTTACTTGAGTTCCGAGCGCGTCCCTAACAAGGTTTTACTTATAATTATTTTCATAGTTGTGCATATTAGTTTATTTATTTTAATACTTTTAAATTTTTGTTATTTAACTCTTAAAATTATTTATTTACTTTATCAAATCATATTAATTGTAGTTACCATTAGGCTCATTCAAATTATTGTTAAAATATATTCTATTTTTATAAACTCAGTGTTAGTAATTCAAGCAATAACTCTCTAAACTAACTTCCGCCTAATAAATCCCTCTTCAAGACATCTAACTTCATACCTCAGGAATCACGACAATTGATTCCACTACACAGTGTAAGGTTCGGCATACTACAATTTTGTTCAATTAAATCAATTTCTTGTTTTTTTTTTTGCTATGCTTGGAATTCTTACCTCTGTGAAAGGTTATGTTTTCAACTTTGTTTACATTAATAGTTTCAGGTATTTCAGTTTCTGCTGTATTAGAAGATACCATTCTTTAATAGTTCCAATTCCTGTTTTAATGCTAATTGATTTTCCGTTATCTGTACCAATAATGTAATCGTTGAAAGCAATGAGGTGCAGTTGCATAGTTACAGTCTCATTTATCATTTTATTCTTACTTCTTAATATGTTTAACTCTTCTTGAAGAAAGAAAATTGTCGACATTAAATTCTTGATTAAATTATCAGTGAAAGTACTAACCTTCACCTCGTCACATTTACTACATAACCAGTACAGCTTGTTACATCCCATTAACGATTTTTTTCTTCTTCTTTCAATCCAGTGCAGTTTAAACTGTTCCACAATCACCACTGCAAAACACATATGAATCATTTTTACTAAAAACATTTTGACAGTTTATACTCTCGACATCACAAAGGTCCGCCATGTTATAACGAACTACGAGCATATAACAAACGAGGCCCAAACTAAGCTCAAACTAGGAATATATATTTATGCACCAACATCCCATCTATCACGAAGGTTTCGGACCAACTGTATCACCCAGAACTTCAAATTAAGTGATTGATTTTTTTTTTTCAGTTTTCTTGATTTTCTCGAAAACAATCCCAAAACAATTTTCTTTAAATTTCATATACTATCTACATACATAAATACCCGTCACTTTTATTTATAATATTTTTCAACAAAAAAAAAAATTTTTTTAGGCTGTGCTATTTCTGACGTTAAATTTCAAATGTTACTTGGGATTGGTTCAATGTTTATGGCGCTCTCTACTGGCCCACAGTGTCATTACTTTTATTACTTGCCAAGCGAGGTTGGTGGGAGGTACTTGTCCCTCCAACCATCTCAATATTTATGTTAAGATAAATGAGCACAATTTTACGTTTAAAGATAATTTGCAATTTACATATATAATTGTATTAATGGTGATAAGGGAAAGTCGTCATGTGATTTTTTGTCCACCACTAAAAATCTAGTTTACGAAAATATTGATCGATCGCAATATGTATTTTCTCTTGAAAACAGAAATAAGAGAAAAATAAAAATATATAGAGTACAACAATATCAGAATTTTATGTTTTTATCTTGGTATTTCATTTCCCACGTTATTTTTATATTGAAATGAAACGTTGTAACAACTGATCTAATAGGCACTTCTGGGATAAAAAACTGGTTTTACTTTTTTGTTTTGCAGGTAACACAGCTTCGCAACTTTTTTTCCCACAAAAGATACGTTAACTAACATTATTTTACCTGATGTACTACAGAGACCACAGTTTCAGTAAACTAGTACAAGAGAAAACATGAACATGCTAATATTTTCTTTTACCAACAATAAGAGAAAGTAAAAAAAAAGAGCGAGAGAAAGTGAGAGAAAATAGAAAAGTAAAAGTATATATATATATATAAAATAGTAAAATTATAAAAAATGTATTGTGACTAATTTGTTTTTACGGCCCCCTCGGGTGTTAGGTGTAAGAGAATGGGGGAAGAAACAAGGTATATAACAAATGAAAGTACCCTTTTCTGGACAAGGACGGGTATCTATTCCATTTACTTCGCGCTCTATCGTCCCCCTCCCGCCAAAAAAGGATTACTATTGCTTAGCCACCATACTCTTTATTAATTTTTCTTTTTTAAAATATTCTTTTAAGTTAACAAAAAGAAAAAATTAATAAAGTAGATGAAAAACCACAAAATAATTTTCATTTTCTCTGCAATATTATCTATAGGCACTAGAAAAAAAAGAAAATAGGTATATAGTCAATAATAATATTTCTATGGAAAAATTGCCGAGTATAATATTTTTACTGTGGACAAAATGATAAAAATAAATAAATAAAAATAAACTGGCCAAAATTTCCCAAGAAAGTATTGTCTTTTTGGAGGGTTTTCATTCAGTGACAGCGGGTTGCTGGGGGAGAAAATTGAGCTGAAATTGTTTTATAAAAAGGCAATGTAATATTTCCTTTTACAATATATAGTAAAAATAAATAAATAAATAAAAGGTAAAAGGATAGAAGGAAAATTGTTTTTCTATCTTGTAGTATTTTCCAGATCAATTTCCACCTTTTTTTCCTGTACCAAATCTAACAGTTTTCAAATCAAATATAAAGTTTTTCATTTCAATTGTTGGGAAAAATTCAGAAATTTAATAAATTCAAAAAAGAAAATCTAATGTAGTGAAACACTCACAGGATTTTCTTTCAGTTGCAGTTAATTAACAGAAATATATGTAAATTAATAAATTTTCTTACAATCTTGGAATTTCTAGCCAATGATTAGTTGGCTCTCAAACCTTTCCAAAAAATATTTCATTTGTAGTGTTACATAATCATACCGCTGGATGTGTAATTAATATGCGCAGTTTAAAGAAAGGCTCGTTGAGGCCGTTTTTTGGAAAAAACAAAAAAATCGCAAAAAACTGGAAAAAAAAAGATTCGTTAAGTTGAGTTTCCATAAAGAATGTTGACGGAAATCGTAGTAATTGTGATTCCGGTGATATTTAAGTGGAATAACAATTTGTGCTTTCTATAGTTATTCGTTTTTACGATACTTTACATGCACCCACACACATACCGCCATTATTTTCGTTCTGAGAGACTTCAAAATATGTATTTCCAGTGGAAATACAAATTTGAAAATCGTGATAAGATTGCAATACTTCTTCTTACAGGAAGTCAGAAAAATAAGGTGTCATCTAATAAGGTAATGACGAATTCAATATTTATATGGTATCATTTCAAAAATGGTATGGAATGTCTCGGCCAACTCAGTGGCCTGGGCAGGAGCAATAGAGTTACCCTATTTTAGGTGCCAGAGCATATTGGCGTGGAAGAAAATAGAGATGGCAAGGATAGGCGCGGCATCATCCTTTTTGAGGCCTGACACCTTCTCTAGAATAAATGACCAGTCACTTCGGGTAGAACTTAGAAATGAGGAAGAAGTGAAGAGACCTCTGGAAAAATCCAGTCAGGGTTGATACAAGGCTTCCTGGGCGGTTTAACCAGAAAAAATTTGAAGCTTGCATCGATTAGGTAAAAATTGGATTCGTATGAAGTCGGATTTCCCCACAAGGTACCTGAAGAAGCTGGGCCTAAGAACACGATAGCAGCTGCAGATTTTGTGGGGAGATGAAGAAGACTCCAAAACACCTCTGTAACGGACTGCGATGCTATCATCCAGAGAAAATTTGGTAGCCTGGGCATTTACCAGGCGTTGGAGGGAGATATATCCTCCCTAAAAACTTCTTACCAGATCCTGAGATTCCTCAGAGATCTTAATGTGGAAGGGGTGCTCTAGGTGAGTAGTCTCACGCTTGGCACCGGTGGGGTGGCCTCCTATGATCGCAGTGCATTATACCAAACAAATAAAAAAATATTCTATCACCAGTCTGCCAGTTAGTCTACACCACCGGATTACACTAGGATTTACCCTCTCTCTCTCTCTCTCTTTAAGTTGCTGATTTCTAATTACTCCACCTTATTGTACGTCTAAATTAGAGTAAATTTATTAGTTTTTATATCTCTCCTTATTTTCTGTTTTCAATCTACCAGAAATCCTACTACAAATGGAATCTGGGGAAATTGTGATGTTTCGTAAATTACTCTTTCAGTAAATAGTTCGATTCCACCATCTACTAGGATAATTAAACGCTTAGTTAAAATTTAGGTCCTAAGAGAATTTATCAAATGGAATTGTGACGGCCCTAAAAGATGATTATCAGGAAACAAAATGACTATTTTAATAAATATAAATGGAAACAGAACTTTAAAAATAAATAAAATAAATATGATTACTATTATTAGAACAATATCAATATACCCGTATATAGGAAAAATAAAATAAAGTACGACAATTGTATTCCATTTTTATGTATGAAGTTGAAAATCAGAGATGATATACAGAACCCAATATAAAGGAGAGAAATTCTGCTCATATAAAAGTGGAAGAGAAAGTTTCTCGCCCAATGGCGTCATCACCAATAGGAATAAAAGAAGAGAAAGAGAGAAATAAGTATTGCCTCTGCTCACTACAACGAACAGACAGGCGCACACATACACACAAACATACATACACATGCATATCGGCCAGCTCAAATTGCATTTTGATTACATTCCATATACCTTCGGAGAGAGAGACCTATCTTACTATCTCCTCTCTCCCTCACACTCTCTCTCTCTCTCTCACACACACACAAACACACGTTACCTACCAAAGGCCTGAAGGTGAACGTAAAGAGAAAGGAGGGTCCGTAAATATCTCCCAATATGTATTTTATATATATATATTATATATAATAATATATTATTAGATCCACTGATTACGTGCTGAAGAATTTACTGAAATCGAGTCAGTGATTAAAAACAAATCTGCTGTGAAACAATCACACGGACTTTCTCTTACTGCAATTATTACAATTCTAATTGACAAATAATTTTCTTTAAAAGTGCAGTGTTTACTAAACAACGTTTAAATGGGGGGGGGGGCTACATTCGTACAATAATAAGATGGTGGGTAAAGCTAGGACTGGCAGCTTCCTAAAACACCGGCCAGAATATCTCAAAAACGAAAAGTCGCAGGAAGCTGAAACTTGGTATTCCATTTAGGCACTATCACCGCATCAGACACGAAGATTTCGGGCAAAATTCATCGACCGAAAGTGCTACTTTACTGAATAATTTTTTCACTTTTTCGTGATTTTCTCGAAAACCGTTGCAACGATATTCTTTACACTTCATATACTACCTAAACACATAAATACCTATCACTTTTATTTGAAACATTTTCCCAGGAAAATGGATTTTTGGGGGGTTCTGGGAAGACTTTATTTTTTCCTCTAAAGCACCACTTCAGTACAATACCACCTACATAATATTAATATACATTAGAAGCATTGACAGAATACTAAATTTGAAGAAAATCGGTTTAACGGAAGTGCGATTTTACATTTATAGGTTTTTGAGTTATTTTAGAATTTTCTCGATAACTGGACACAAGTATTTTGTTTGTACCTGGCAAGCTTACTAGAAACTGTATCACTGATAGAAACTGTGTCACTGATAGAAACTGTGTCACTAATAGAAACTGTGTCACTGATAGAAACTGTGTCACTTTTATTGGAAAAAAGTTTCGGAAAAAATTAATTTTAGAGGGATATTGGAAATCTGTCAGTTAGTCTAAACTCAAATTTGTAAGGTTGTCAAGTTTTGATGTAGAGCGCTACACATAAGGCCCCTCAGGTATACAATTAAAATCCTCCATTTTCCACCATTTTTACGGGCAGCTTAACTAAGCATTGCAATTTTAAAGAAAATTTATACCGAAGCTTGGCGAAATTATACTGGATTACGAAGGCACCTTAATAGTTGAGTGGATAGAAGGAGCGAACCGCAAAGCTGCGGAGTATTGTGGGTACTGGTTTTAATTTTGGTCGTCGCCTTGCATTTTATATTTGATGTATTAATATGACGAGTTACGCAGAATAAAGTATTTTCTATCCGACTACTTGGACGATACCTGGCCGTTGGGCGTGAAGCCCACCTGAAAAAATAGACATCACGTTACTTTTACTTTTTACTGGGGCAAGTTTTGCGTTTTACTGGGGAATGAATGTAACTGCAATATAAAAATATAAATATAACCATTCAAAAATATTTTTGAAAAAATTGATTTCGGAGAATTTGAGATTAATATAAACTAAACTATAGAAATCAATGAACAACCATAATTTAGGGTTTGATGGAAGGACTGTCTTGTTTCTGTAATGGTGTCCATGTTCAGAGAGCTGTATTTACTAAAAAAAAAAGAAGCGAAATGTGGAAGAAAATATATCATTTACAACTATAATAATCGCAGAAAGAGAAAGTCGTGTGTGTTTCACTCCAGATTTTTTTGGTCTTTTTCTTCCAGGTAATACTATATTCCAAGGGAATAAGAAATGTTATAAGACCGAAGTGTACTATATTACTATCCCCTCGTACATCACAGATTTCTCATTATGCGGGGTGGGGCGGGTGATACAGTGGTAATGAGCACGGTCTTGTAAGAGCGAGATTTATTTCCCCCCTTAGTTCGAAATGCGAATATAACTGCTAAATTTATATGTGTAAGATAAATATTTGTAGTAAACTATGTGCTACCAAATTTCATAGCTGGACTTTAAGCCTGCCTTGAAAAACTGTAAGCATTACTTTACGTTTCTTTTAGTTTTCTATATTCGCATTATGCTCCAAAAGCGCATTTAACAAGATTTTAACTTTTTGATCTTGAGAGATTAATCACCATTACGTACATCATTTTTTTTTTATCAGTTCACTTGATTAACCTTGCTAAGAAGATTCTATTTCCTGTTTTCTGAATTAAAATCAAAACTATCTCATATAGTAATAGTAAGTAAATATCATTCCTGGAATAGCAAACAAATTAAACTGGAATGAAACAAACCCAAGACGAAAGATATACACGCTACATTATTATGCCAAGGTCATCTATAATTACATTATCCTTGAACTTAACTGGATTTCCAAAATTACTGTTCATCTAAATTAACGATACAATAAAAATAATTATAATATGTTACAATAAAACCACATTTTCAAGGTCGTTCAACTACTATAATAACGAACATGAGATAGTAATTAAAGTAAAATACTGATTTTTGACCTATTGTTTGAGATTTTTAAAGCAATCAATTGATTTTTAGGTTTTGATGACCAACATCCTGTAGTAGGGGGTATTGAACTACCCATGTCTTCTTCTTCTTCTTCGCCTCTTGACCCCTGGCGTACCGGAATTTAATAAAACAAGCAAGCTTTATACTGTCATCTCTAATCCAGCGATGTGTCTAAATAAGCAAAGACCTGCAGACTATTTGGATTTAGCATACCATAAAGGCAGACTAGGTAGGCTATAAATTATTATTTACAAGAACGCCGCTCATTTATAAATGCTGGACTACAACTGGCAAACAGAGGATTTTTTTTTTTTTTTATTATCCTATCTCGGGTGGGCCATGTCCCGGCACTGCAGCCAACAGAGGCTTATTGTGCCACCCCCGATGGTTCCTAGTAGACAAACCCTCCCTCCTTAAAGGAGTTTCAGGGCCTTCATCACCAGGTCGTTTTGTGCTACTATCTCCTCAGGTCGCAAAGTACCGAAGGTTTCATACCTCAATCTGATTATTGCTACGCAATCGAACAACAGGTGGGAGGCCGTTTCCTCCTCTTCCTGACATAGTCTGCACAAGGGTTCCGCTCGAATGAGTCCTACCTTGTACAGATGTTTCCTGAACCTGCCATGACCGTAACAGATTTTTCCCACCCCTTGGACCATTCTGCCCTAGAACCTAGGAACACCCGAAATGGAACCTCGAAGTTGTATGTTGGACACATGCTATCCTGGGCCATGTCTGTCACAGGGCCTGGGTTAACCTTTAGCAATATGTCCAAATGTTTGGCTAAGGAGCCGCACTGCCTCCAAAGACCATTTTTGCGCAATCTATGTGCACTGGCCCTCGCCTCCGCTTGCACTAACAAATGCAGCGGTGCCAAGCCCAGCAGCACCTCCAGCGCAGATGTCGGAGCACTAAACAGAGGATACAGTGAGACGAGATCTTTTAGTTCGCATTGAATGATAATTTAAATATGTACTTAATTTGATTGTGTAGAAATTTGCTCAAAACATACCTCTTAATTAATGCAGAGATATTTAGAGCATGGAAGTGATCAGCAACACAATTTCCTAATTTAAAATTTGTAATAGATCACTACTTTCTTTTACTGCAATTTACATAGTTATAATTGACTAATTCGCTTCACATATATTGTCCTAGATGTTTAGTTGTTGCAGTTTACACGAATAGGAGACGAAACTTTAGAAAACGACTTTTGTGACGAAAGCTTAACCTCCCAATCCCTAAAACCACCCCTTAAATGTTGGTAGCAGTTTTGAGCATGGACTTGTAACTGGAAGGTGCCCATTCAAGTCCCGCGTATAACTTTGCTAAATTTTATATTCATTTAAAAAATGTTAATAATAAAGTGGTTGCTTTACTTCCTGCCCACGATATCTAATTTGGTAGTTGGGGTCGTTAAGCCCCCCTGAAAAAATAGGCATACTTTAGTTTACCTTTTAGTAAAGGGATGTGATTACATTCTAGATAACAAAGTAAATAGAAAAAAAAAAGGCCCTAAATCTAACGCAATAGCAATACAAATCTAATGTGTCACATATTCACCCAGGATCACTTTTTCCAGAAGAATTTTTCAAGAATCCACCTTTAGAGAAAATTCCACCGAAAGATTTCAGTATTCGTGTAAAGTCGCATTGCCTTGGTATTTCCTAGAGAAAAGTCAATTTCGAAATTTTAATATGATCGCATATTTCCTCTCACAGCTCATGAGACAGTAAATGATATTAATTTATGTTGTTTGTTTTTTTTTTAAAGGATTTTCTATGTGAAGTCGATTTTCTATGGTGATACAAGGATTTCA
Organism: Triatoma infestans; assembly: GCA_011037195.1. Lineage (NCBI taxonomy): Eukaryota > Metazoa > Arthropoda > Insecta > Hemiptera > Reduviidae > Triatoma > Triatoma infestans. The sequence goes on along the minus strand of JAAEAF010005060.1, from coordinate 6,050 downwards.
TATATTAAACCATATTTAGCATCCACCAAACTTTTTTTTTTTTTTAATATATATATACGTATATTATATAACTAGCAGATTTACTAGGCATCTACTAAATAGACTAGACATCACGACCACGATGAGGCTAATACATTCTGGCCACAAAGGACCACGACTTCACATAGTAGAACAACTCGAAATACATAAACACAAGACACAAAACTTAATAAACGAACAGACAAAATTTGCCAATGAACCATTATTCAAAACACTCTTCCCACAATAGCAACAGAAAAGCAATTACCAGTGCAAACATTATACATGCAACAAATAGTTCTTACACGGATTTTGGTTGTAGGTTTAGTTTTAAATTTACTACCAGTTCTCAGAAGTGTAAAACTTCATTATTTACTTTCCCGTGGGAACTTTTATGTATATAGTGAAAATACTTTAACGGTTTTTCCCCAAAGATATAAAATGCAAACATTTAAATTGGACTACAGTTTTTGGGAGAAAAATATTGACAATAAAAAAAAGAAATCAAATAAATGAAATTTATTTTAATGTGATAACTGCCATTCATAAAGAGTATGTAAATCTACCGTTTTCTAGATGAGAATCAATATCTAAATAAAAAGAATCTAATATAAAATAAAATATTTAATATTTATTTTTCAAATATACATTTGACATTTGTTTATTTGGAGTCTGTTTATATTTACCTCCATTTCAGCTGGGGGGGGGGGGGAGAATTGTAATAAATTTTTAATATACTTTCAAAATTTAAAAATTTCCAACTCTTCATTAAAACTGGCCAATTTTAGATCATCTTTCCAGTACTCAGAAGTTGTAAAACTTTATTATTTACTTTCCCGTGGGAACCTTTATGTATATAGTGAAAATACTTTAATGGTTTTTCCCCAACGATATAAAATGCAAACATTTAAATTGAAAAATAAGTAAATAAAAAAAAACAATTAAATGACAGAGAGAGAGAGAGAATTTTCCTAGAATTATTTACATCAAACTTGATGTAAATTATTTTTTATTTTCAATTATTTCACTACTGACGTAATTTGAAAGCAATATATCTGTGTGTCCATTTGTTCGTTTGACATTGAAAGACAAGTTAGCAGTTAGTGCCACATATATAAAGGAAAAATTATTATTTTATTGTTTCTTTATTAATTTTTTTTTAAACTGGTACAACAATGCAGTGTACAGACTTACCGGCGCCTAAAATTACATTCCTGTATTTTTCTCCCCCATTCTTCTTCCGTTTTCCACATGTCCTCCTCTACAGTTCTCTCTTATCACTACTTTAGACTTGCTGCATTCAAATATTAAAGACTGGTCTTCCTTTTCCTCTTTTTCCATGCGGTCTCCAATCCAAAATCCTCTTTGGCAACCTTTCCTCTTTCATCCTTTTTGTATGTTCATATCATATTATTTGTTTTTGTTTAGTGAAGTTTCTGATTCTTTTTACTTTCCCAGATATTCTGGCAGAAATTTTCATTTCTACTGGCAATAATTTTGTTCTCAGTTGTATTGAAAGCGGTTCATAGTTGCGAGCCCTATGATGCTCCTGGCTATTTTTTTAAATATCCTAGTTTTAATTTTGGACGTAACTTTTTTATCTCACAGAATAGCCAACCTATCTGATTTAATCCTCGATTTTCTTTTTTTGTTTGTATTGCTTCTTCAATAATTTTCACTCCTAGATATTTGTATTATTCAGTATAGCTAATGCTCAGAAGGCTGTTCCTTCTTCTAATACCAGATTCTGACTTTTTATTCCTACTGTTAAATATTTAGAATTATTCCAACAGAATACTATCTACAAACAGAAATACCTATTAGTTTTATTTGAAATATTTCCCCGGTTTTTTTGTTTTTTTTTTGGAACTTTTAGGGGAGCAGCAATGTTAAGCTTTTCTGTAAAGTACTACTTCGGTACAATGTATACCATCTATACAATATTAAGGTAGATTAACACATTGCTAGAATTCCAAAATTGAAGAAAAACGATTAATGGAAACTGCAGAATAGTTGCGGATATTTTTGGAAATTTCTTTAATGTGACTCCAACGATTTTCTCTAAGTTTCTAATAAAAAAATTGATAATTACTAACTTTAATCACCATATTTTTACTAAAATCAGACAGACAAGATGATTTCAACTAATGATTATTTAAAGATGACTGAATGTTATTATTAATAAAATCCTAGGAAGAATTCCTTTATAAAAATATTTCGTAAATAAAAAATGTCGTATATAAAAAAGTAACTAAATTAAATTATCGATAAGTATCTAATAAAAAATAAAAAAAGAAAAAGAAAAAGCCAGTTCCAATACAATATGCCATCGATATTTTTCTGTTGTGCCAACTAACAATGCCACCAACTGAATGCATGTCATTCTGTGCACGTCCTTAATAATCTTATAATCGACTCACGTGTCTAACTTTTTGTATGCCTATTTCCATTTCTAGTCTCTAGAATGTGTTCTTGTATTCTTCCACTACTTGCACTGTCCTGGCCAGGCTCTCTCAGAAGTTGTAGTATTAGTAGTAGAAAAATAGTATTCTACTAAGATATAGACACACTAAAAGATTACTATTACTAAGACAGTCTTTATAATAATAATAACAACAACAACAACAATAATAATAATAATAATAATAATAATAAACAGAAAAAAACTCTTTATAGTTAAGAGTCAAAGTAGCATTCCTTATTTAGTTGTTAAGTGTTTTTTGATACATTATAGGTTCTCCTCTCTAAAAACCCTACTTCTAGTGTCAAAACTATCATCCCGCATTCCTTCTGATCTCTTTGGGAATTGTTTGATTATTTCTTTCTTTGAATTTTTTTTTATTTACCAATTCCTTTCTTTATGGAACAAGAAGCAGAACATCTATATCGGCTTTTATTTACTCTTTCCTGCCCGCGGCTATAAGAGGGAAGTCTTGTGATCGTGTCATATGTTCGTAAAAAAAAAAAAAAAAAAAACGCTCTATAGATAGAACCTTCCCCACCTAATCTATGAACGGGTGCTAATGCCAAGAAGTTCGAGAAGATTTTGCTCACTTCCTATACTGTAAAGTTCCTTTTGACAACTTCTGGTGCCACTATAATTATTATAATTGATATTCTTAAGTGTAAATTTAAGTATAAATTACCTTATTTATATAGGTAGCGTTAATTGTAACTCTGCTTCTTTGGGTACTATTTTGAAGGCATTTTACAACTGGTTGGTCATTTATTATGTACTGTGTAGCATTTAATTACCAATTATCACCAATGTATAATTATGGTACAATTGCGTATTATTTACGATTATTTATTGATTATGTAATAGGATCCTAAGAGAGGGATCTAAAGCAGAGAGAGACACATACACAAAATTGAATCCCACTCGCTACTACCAATATAATAGGTTCGAAAATGATGAAGCTGGTCGTAACGCGGGATTCGAAGACGCCGCCACCAATATAATGGATATGACAAGGAGAGAATTGGGTTTATAAGAAGAAATAAACTGGAAATAATGCTGAACACTGTATAATGAGAAAGTAACACAAACTGCCAGGACTTTACACCAAATAGAAATTGGTAGCGAGAGATTTAGAGCGAGTGAAGAAAAGGGTAGTAGTTGGTTGCTGACGCGTTGTAACTGCTTTATAAACTGTTCTAATGACTGTCCCCTGTAGGCCTAGGGCAGTTGTATTTTAACAGAGTCTCCCACTCAACTCTGGGCTAAGTAGTGAGTGAGACTCTCAATTTTGTGTGTGACTCTCTCTCTGCTTTAGATCCCTCTCTTCGGATCCTATTACAATTATGTTTATGTATTTAATAATATATTAAGCCATTAGGTACTATGCATTTATTTGCAAGTCAGAGTTTTTTTCTGATAGCTGAATTGTATTCATTCCTTGATTCAGGCCTTGATTTACAAAGCAATAAATTTGGAATTCTTGACTATTTCCTCCATAAAACCTGTATCATGGCAGCACAAACTAATTTAAAGGAAATGATCAGAAAGCTAAATTCAGTGTGGCTTCGAAGTTCCATCCATAACTATTGAATATTTCTATTGGAACATTGTACACCAGCAGTCGTCTATAATTTGAGATGTGTGTGGTAAATTATAGCCAGGCCTGTGAATACGTTATATCCATAACTTGGACTCGTCATTCTCTTTTTGTAGTGTTTTCATAGACATATAACCAGTTGGAGATGCCAGTGTTTAAATATTGCTGGTATTGTTTGACTGCAATGTACAGTTAGGACAGCATAGTTCCCCTCTGTTTTTAGGCATCACCATGGAAGCTGACCCGAAAAAGTCACTCGAAAAAACTGTCACCGGAAATGGATAGTATTTTTTTTTTCATTTTTTCTAAATTTTCTCGAAAACGGTACCGATGAACTTCTTCAGACTTTCAAAAGTACTAATAAAATTTGAAGTCCCAAATTATTGAGTCCCTTATTTTTTCAGGAAAAAAAAAAGTAAATAAAAGAAACAGAATTTGTCAGATTTATTTCAAACTTTGAATTCCAGCATTACTTTTAATAACTTAATATTATCTAAGTGGTAGAGTCGTACATTGACCCTAATTAAAACGAAGTTTTTATTGACACAAACTTTAAAAGAAAACCTAAAGTTGCACCTCTCCCAGAATCCTCATCAATTTAATTATGCTGGAAAATATTTCGACTGAAGTGATAGGCCCATTATAGAGATGATAATATAGAAGATAATCGTTAGGCCATTTATGAAAAAATCGTGCAAAACTTAAAAAACTCAGTAAAAAACGCATTTCTAACGGGTGGTTTTACCTGAAACCTTCTGTCTTATGAGATGCTGGTTCCTAAACGTAATAAGACTGATAGGATCATTGTATAATGACATTAGCTGTGAAATTCTCGAATGTAAAATAAATATTTATTCAACCTATGATATAATATCCTTCGTTTTCAACTATTTTCCAACATCAGGTAAGGCCAGGATCCGTCTAATAAAAAAAAATCTGAAGAATTTTCTTAAATAAAAAATCTGGGGTGAAACTCTCACACGACATTCTCTTACTTTAATTATTACAATTTATTCAAGAAAAATTTCTTTAAAAGTCGCAACGTCACAATGAGCAGTGGGTTGGCTGTAAACATGTTAGTGGGGATTGTAGAGCTTAGCTGCAAAACCATATATTGAAGTGGTACTTTAGAAGAAAGCAAAGAAAAATCATGGAAGCCGTTTTCGAGAAAATGATGAAAAACTGAAAAATACCATTCAATAAAGTTGCATTTCTGGTCACTGGATTTTACCCGCAATACCAAGTTTGAGTTCCGAGCGACTTTTTTTTTTGAGATATTCTATTGACAAACACACTTACAGGGAAACTCAAATCATGTACTTGTGATGGAAATTCAATTTTGAAAATGTGACACGATCGCAATACAGCAGTTAGAGAAAACTAAGTTTGAAGAAAAATCGGTTATCCCTGAAGTTTCATGTTTTTCACTTTCCCATTCGAACGATATTCCGTAAACTTGTAATACTAACTGCATAAATACATAATCTGTCAAATTTTTTTTTAAACATTTTCTTGGAAGAATTGTTTTTTCAAAAGGATTCTGGGTAATCTGTGAATTAGATTTAATTTTTCGTTATAAATTTTACTGGAGTGGGGAAGGCAAAAATTTTTCCAGTACGTTGTTCTAAATTGAAGCATTGCTGAATTGTTTATAATTTTAAAAATAATAACCTCGTAATTCCCACTTTATATTTCACATTTGCTCCGTTAAATGAAAAACTATTAGCAAAACAATCTTCGAAAATTGAAAAAATTACAATTAAAGCCAAAATAGCAATAATCCCTCCTCCCTAAATCCTAAGTTCATCAGTTGAAGTTTTCATGAAGTGGGTAGTTTGGTTTATATGATTAATAGTTAATGAATTGCCAACCACTCCATATCCTCAATTAGCGGGTAATTTGCTAGTTATTAAATTTGATTAGAATTGCACTTAATGATATAACTTTGAGAACAAGTATTATATAATCTATTAA
>JAAEAF010005059.1:0-11134 GCA_011037195.1 Triatoma infestans | reverse complement strand
TAAATTACGAGCCTAAATTTTGCTCTACGTCAAGTAAATACAAGAGTCAATAAATAAGTAAAGACACAAAGAACTGTCAAAGAAAAAATAAAAATATCTTTAAAAAAAAAACGATACCTTCAGTATCATAAATTGACATCCCTGCCATCAGTTGAAAACTGCTGTTTGAACACATAACCTCTTACTCATTCAATGATTAATTAGAATTAAATATGTTGTCGAAATGCCGAGTTTGAAAAAATCCAGATTACCGGAATTGGGTTTTACTGAAGTAGTTTTTTAGTTTTCTGCTCTGAAACGGTTCCAACGATTTCTTTAAACTTTGTATATCAACTAGACATACAAAGAGCTACAACTTTTATCTCTAGCATTTCTCCGGGAAAATTCATTTAAGGGCACTTTTGTGGGAAGGGTGAGGTTATAGTTTCCTCTAAAGTGCTCTATAAATTCAACAATGTGCTATACAATTCTGTCAAGTAAATAATATTAATTAGAATTGTATAGATTGCCAAAATTCCCAGTTTGATGGAAATCGGTTGACCGGAAGTGCGACCTTACTGAATTGATTTTTCAGTTTTTTGTTTGTTTTTTTTTTGTGATTTTTTCCATAAAAGTGCCGGACGTTTTTAAACACTAATATAAAATTTGCCATTTCGCAAAAAGGGAAAGTCGTGTGAGTGTTTCACCTCAGATTTCTTTGATGCAGCAGTTCTACAGAGAGATGCTTGAAAATGAAAACTCAAGCATGCGATTCTAAAAAAAAAACTATATAGTTTGCGGAGGAGAGGAATACTCTTATTCCGAGATACCGCTCGCCTACGTGCCGCGCAATCAACGCGTGAATCTATTGCAAATTTAGGGTGGAGATGTTGAAGCATATCCTCCTTACTGCCCGGGTCTCGCACCATCATCTTTCCTAATTATTGATCCCCTCTCGAGGAAATGAAGAAGTGAAAACAAATGCACAAAACTGGCTTACACTTAAAAAACAAAACAAAAAACAAAGCATTTTTACTATAGGCATAAAAAACTAAGAGTCGAAAAGCCAAGTGTATAAATGATTAGGGGATTATGTTAACAAATAGGTAAATCGTACGATCCATAATACTGCCAATTAAAAAAAAACATTTCTCTTTTCACTTATTGAATGAAGTGATTGATGTGTTGAAGTGAACTTTGAAACGAGTGTATATATAAAAGGATTTATTGTAATATCCTTTTAAGTGGTAAAAGATTCATTTTCAAATTATATTTGTTGACATAATCACAGTATTCGTGTTGCGTGCGCCATAAGGAGGCTATGGTGATGTATTTTCTAGTTGTTGTGGTTACCCGCAACAACAGAGGTGGAAGTTAGCCCCCCCAAAAAAGCAAAGATGTTTTCTTGATAGCATGTATCATTTTGTGGTCATCGACCGGTTTTGGACATTCGCCCGTCGTTAGGATTTCTTAATAAACAATGTTATAATACCACAGACAAGGGCAGAGCAAAATCAGTGTGTACCCAGTTTTGAGAAGTGGTTTGTACGACCTAACTGGGTATATAGGCAGCGTATTCTTTTGTCTTTATAGCTGACAAGGCCACATGTTCTTGTTGTTGTACAACAAAGGTATTGTATTTTTGATTCTTTGATTCTATATTTCCATTCATTGATGTATCCATTTTAAAAAGAACCAAAAATACAATGCCTTTAACAAGGTAAAAAAACATGTGGCCTTAGTCAGATTTAAGAAAGAAAAAATACACATTCCAAAAAACCTGAAACGTTCAGACAAGTTTCACTTACTCCAGTTTACAAAATTGCAATTGACAAACTAATTTTAGTTAATATATAAAATTTAATGAAATTCGTCCGTGTTTTTTTTTGTAGAAAATCGCGAAAACTGAAAAAAACTAAAATTAATGTTAAACACAACTTTCACAAAATTTTATTTCCTCAATGTACACATAATTAGTTTAAAGAAAATCGTTGAAGCCGTAATAGAGAAAATAGCAAAAAAGTGAAGCAAAAACACCCTTCCGGTCATCCGATTTTCTTCAAACTCGGAATTTCAACAACATTACTTAATTTTAATTAACATTATTTAGATGATAGAATTTTATAATAAACTGAAGTAGCACTTTAGAGGAAAACCTAACCACATTTCTCCTCCCAGAAGAATGAATTTTCCCGGTGAAATGTTCAAATAAAAGTTGTCGTTCTTTGTGAGTGTACTTGATAATATCACATTGAATAAAAATCGTTGGAACCATTTATGCGTAAATTGCAAGAAAAAGTGACAAAAACATTCAATAAAGTGGTACTTCCGTTTGAGGAATTACAATAGACAACTTATTATCGAATCCATCCATGGTGATACCTAAACGGAAATCAAGTTTGATCTTGCTGCGATATTTCGTTCACATAACACTGCCACACACTCACACAGACCATTTTGGATTCAGGGGACCTCAAAACGGTATTTCCGATAAATATTCGATATTGAAAATTTAAAACGATTACAATACTTCTTCCTTATTAGGTTTAAGAGAAAGTACAAAAGTGTGTAAGCTGTGTTTAATACACTGTTTATCAAGACATCCTGATGATGGGCGAACGCACGAAACCGGTCGATGACCACAAAATAAAGCTAACACGGATAAAAAAATCTACAATATTTTCTAGTTATAGAGCTAAATTAATACTTAAATGTAGAAAATGACTTTGAAAGTGAAAGTGAATATGATAAGCTGTGGCGCGAAACATCTCTATATGAATAAGTATTAATTAAATAAATTACTTAAATAAGATTTAAGATGATTTGAAATAAGTTTTGAATAATATATTTTACTATAAACTCAAAATACAAAACATACTAATATGGATTAACTTTTAATGTGGTCAATAATATTTGTTAATAACTAATTTTTGTGGATCACCTTAGTTAAAATGGAATAAGATGGTAGATTGTAGATTGTTGTAGGGGATTATAGCACTGCAACCTGAAAGATCTATTGTGCCCCCCCCCCCCGAGCCTTCTCAGTGCACTACCCAACATCAAATGACCTAGCTACAGACAACCTGCCCATCACCGGTCAGTGAGTTGTAGAGACTCCTGGGAAGAGAAAATCCAAGGGCACATCGAACCCGGGACCTCCGCGTTGCTAGTCCAGCGTGCTACCACTGAGCTAATCCCTTCCTTCTCCCTTGGCTTATGCCAATTAACTAGGGACGAAGACCCTAGTTTGTGTATATGTTTGTCCTTGTCTGTAAAGAATAGAGTCTATGTAGTTTCAGTATATTGTGTGCTGTTCTGGCAAAGTGCATGGATGTAATAGGATCCGAAGAGAAGGATCCAAAGCAGAGAGAAAGAGACAGGATCACTCTCTAGTTTAGGCCAGACTAGAGTGGGAGAAACTATTTAAATACAGCTGTGTCAACCATAGGAGGGAGTCTACCGACTGTCTTGCAGCATAGTTCATACAGCAGTCACAACGCGTCATTAACCTTTCTCTTTACCTCTCACTACCATTTTATATATTTTAGTGTAGTTCTCCTTCTCAAACCCATTGTAATGGAGCTGTGTTAACCCATGGGGTCGCTACTCCCCAAGTAACAGCATACACAACAGATACCACTTGCGGGCATTAACGGCCAAATTCATTTCATTTGATGCTTTTACAATTTAAATTAGTCATAAATTAAAGATAATAACAAAAAAGTCGTTAAGATAAGAATTATGATATATATAACTCTATACACGCTTGAAAATAATAATAATAATAATAATAATAAGATGCTAAGAATAAGAATTTTAAACTAACTTAATTTTATGGCAGAATTTTTATCATTTTTGTGATGCTTCTTTAATTTCATATATGTATATATTTTTTTCTTCTTCAAGCACACAGTTTAAAAAGTAGTTATTATGCTAGGCATATTTACATTTATATTTGTCAAAATTAAAGGATGTTCCCTTAGAATAAATATGAATTTATATTTATGTTAGTTATATATTAAAACATGACGCTTGAGGTATTTTTTTTTTTTTTTAAGGTGAGATGAATTGTGGCCCTCATTTTCCTTTGTAGTACACCGCCTACCAGGATTAACTAAGGTACACACTAACTTTTTAACTTTTTTTTTTTTGTTCTTTAGAAATAGAATATTAATAATGTACATAAGATAGGAGAAATTATGATCATACATTCTTTGGCCTTCCAGTAACAGGACCTTTCTCTAATAATAACAAGCATGTACATTATAATTTCGAACTTCGTTTATACATTTGATATTAACATTATAATATTATAAAAGTAAATAAATCCGATATGAAATATACGACTTTATTAAAAACAAACTTTAACTATAAATCATTAAAATAATAATTAACTGATATTTTTTTAAAAATTGGAATTTTTAGTAATGACGCTACATAAAGATTGTGTAGAGAACTCTGCACATTGGATTGTTGATCGTTAGGAGATGCAGGAGCTATCTACTTGAACGTGACTGTAAAAGTAGACCAATAGGAGGCCGCCAAAATATTGGTTACAATTTATAGGTAAACCTAATGTTTTAAATACCCGAAACATTCTAAAATAATATTTACCAAAAAAAAACATAGTACATAAAAGTGATATGTTTTTATTATACGAACTCCAGAATTACAATTTTTATAGGTGAGGTGTTAAAAAGGAATTTTACCATCTCTTACTCCATGTCAGAGGAAGTTTGTAGTTGTGTCAAATTTTCGATATCGTTGTATTATTGGAAATACACGTAATGAAATTTTAAGAAAATGGAAGGAAATGAGAAAATCGAAACTTGTCGATAATAAGAAAAACAAACAGGTTATGATGAACCCACATACTATGCACCAAATTTTTCACAGCTCAGCTCTGTTTTGTAGAATTCAACAAAAGTCAAAATCCATTGGGTCTACAGAACTATTGTGGCTTCCCTGAAGTGAATGTTTGTATTTTAGGTTACTTCTGAAAATTGTATATATGTATATAGAGAGTTAATTAATGTAGCGGATATCGTTTTTGTTTTTAGCCTCTGGAATAACAAAACGTTCAGAGGAAGTCAAGATCTCTGAAAAACTTCCTAATCCATTTCCAGCTTTATGAGAAAAATATATTGAATATATTAGCCATGAAAAGTCCTAAATATTGGGAGTATAATTAGAAATAACAAAATTATGTTTTCAAGAATTCTAAGATTAATACAAAAAGGAACACTGTACTCTATCTTGGAAAGAATCATTCCAACCTGGAATAGGGAAGAAACAACAAATCCACTTTATTGGAAACAACCGCTACTTTATTGGACGCTCGTATTGTGTCGTATTTTACAATAAACCATAAAATCTTCTCTTTACTTTCTCTTACTCCTAGGAAGAGGAAGTATAGTAATCGTGTCAAATTTTCGATATCGAGTTTTCAACAGAAATATCTGTTTTGAGATCTTCTGAGTCCATAGAAGTGGTTTTTAGTATATGGTCTGTGTGTGTGTGTGTGTGTGTGTGTATGTGAACACCATACCTCAAAAACGAAGAATCGCAGATAGTTCAAACTTAATATTCTGTTTAGGTATCACCATTGGATCCAACAGTAAGTTATCTGTCGAAATTCCTCAACCGGAAATACCATTTTACTGAATTTTTTTTTTTTTCACTTTTTTGAGATTTTCTCGAAAATGGCTCGCAACAATTTTCTGGAAACTTGGTGTATCAACTAAACATACAATGAGCTAACTACAACTTATATTTGAAGCATTTCTCCGGGAAATTTCATTTAAGGACACTTTTGAGGAAGTGGTGGGTAAGGTTTCGTTTAAAGTGTTATTTCAGTTTATTATACAATTCTATCATTTAAATAATATTAATTAGAATTAAATATGTTGTTGAAATTCCAAATTTGAAGAAAATCGGATGACCGGAAGTGCGTTTTTTACTGACAAGTATTTTTCAGTTTTCTACTATTTTCTCTAAAACGATCGCAGCGTGGAGTCTGTTTCTAGAAATTGAAGTTCCCTTTAAAAATGGGCTTCTAAATACTGCTTAGGGATGGCATTTATTACCGAGATAACTGGGAAGGTAACTAGAAAGCGCGGTTCTAGCGTAAAAGATGAATATGAGAAACATATGGTTTTCTGCGATTCTTAAAAAAAGGAATAGTTGCGTAAAAAAAGTATGCATTTCAAAAAAGGAATAGTTTAGATGAAAACCATTAAAAAAAAAATAATAATCAGAATTTTGAGGGCATGGCCTCAGATCACAATAGTTACTTTAATTTATAAAAAGGAAAAGTTGAATTGAGAATTTTATATTCTGTACTAGGTTGGAGATTGGTGAAACCAGCGACGATAGTGTCAACTTCTATGATCAAATGATTATGTAATCGAGGAAACCAGCTTAGCGGCCTAAGATATAGGCGGACGAACTGTGATTTTTGCTAGCAACGCTGGATGAATAGAAAATCAGCGTCAGCGATGAGTAAGTTAACAATGTTTTTACCGTAAAATCACTTACAACACTTACAATTTTTACTTTATATTCTGTACATTATTTTGGTCATGGCCTTTGATACGAAAAGTCAGGGTTGGATACCTTGTAGGCTTACAGTTTTCGGGTGTCGCGAAAAAATGAGGAGCTACAATTATTATTTATAAATGGACCTGACAGCAAAGAACAGAACTAAGAACTAACTGTGGCTCCGCCCACTAAAATCGCCGTCTGGTAGACTTTGGCGTAAGATTTTTGTTGTTGTTGTTTTTCATTATTTTATTACAGTGATAAGTAACAAGTAATAGATATTGAAGTAAGAATAATTTATAGTTTTATTTATCTATTTATTTTACTTTAGAACATCTCTATTCTAAGAAACTATTTAGTTTATATTGTGTAATAGGAAATTTATGATCTGCGATAGGTAGACATGTAAAAAGTGGTGTGTGTATGCTAAGTGTCTCGGTAGAAAAGAAAGATGACAAGTGTGGGTGCACAAGGTTTTCTGTTTGTGGGCGCACACAGTGGGGCAACATGGGTTTGGGTTTGTTCACCTTCTCTATATAACATCTACCTTATGATATCGTGTGTATATATACGTATAAAACCTCATCATATTCACTCCAATACAAGTACACATACACACAAGCACAATAAACACACGAAACAAATACAAACAAAAAAAAATATTCCAAACCGAACACACCCCACTCTTTTTTATCTTGGGGGTAACAAGGCTCCAAGATGTCTGTCTGTGCCTCTCTCACATATACACCGGCTGTTTTATGGTAATACAGAAAGTTGTCTAGGGCCTAACCAATATACTCACTCACATACGAGCATACGTTTGTGGTCCTAACAAACAGAAGAAAAAAAAGAATCTCTCTTCCGTAACATCCTTTCCTTTTTAACTAGTTCTACTCTTCTTTCTTTTTTACTTATAGTTTTTTCTTCTGCTGGTTCAACTTATATAATTATAAATTTACTTTTCTTCATCTAAATGACTGTTTCTTACATGATACTCAAACTGTTAGTTTAACAGTGTACGAGGTTAACTTATGACTATAGCTTATGACTCTTTAAATGTTGGCTGAAAGAAGTCGATCATATACAGAAGAAAAATCTTTATTGCTTTTCTTCTCAGTGAAATATCACTTGCAATTTACTCTACAGAATCACTAAGAACTTTCAAGCTTCCTTCTAAATTAGTTTTTATTCCGATAATTTAATAAAGCACCGGAAAGTTCCCCTGTTGGCTGGAAGCCCGATCGACCCTACAAAGCTCAGTAGAGTATAATTTATATGAGGCTCCTTCGAAATAGATTGACTAATAGATAGATAGATAAGATCTTTTATTGACAGAAGAAAAAAATTATACAGCAATAAGTTCGAATTTGAAACTAAAAATACTAAAATAAAAGACCATAAGCTAGGACAAAGACCATCCGTGGAGGTTATTGTTTAAGTTATACATATTATAAATCTTAAATCAAACAAAATAGCGAAACAATTATTTAAATAACAAAGAAAAATCAGTTCATATTAAATAGCCCAACCATTGCAAACCAACCCTTTCTATAAAACTAAAAATATGACAATGAATTGTCTTAATTATAGATGATTAAATTGTATTATTTCTGAATGCCCATGCAGTTTTATAATATTTTAGTATTATGTCACAACACTTCCCATTCAAATATAAAAATTAAGTCTTCTTCTGTAATAAGTTACTTTATTAAAATAGTTTAATAAATATAACTGTGTATCTGAATTTTTGATTTATCGTTTATAATTTAAATTAAATAAATCCCCTCTTATTCTCATTATCTAGCTAATATTTTCTATTTTAAGATTACCATTAACGTAAAATAAATCAGAATCTGAATTAAATTTGAACAGTGACAAATATTTTGTTAATAAAGAGCCTACCCACTAATATCTTCTTATAAGGTTTCCTTGTAATTAATTAATTAATTAAGAGAGAGAGAGAGTACAGAGTATATGGTCATTTGCTAAAAAACAATTTTTTCGTAAGTAGGGAATCTCAAATTATTTATTCCTGGCGAAAAGCTGTTCGAAAATTTAATACGACCATTACGCTTCCACTTAAAATAGTAAGAGAAAGTAAAAAATTAAAATTAATCTAATGAGATGTTTATACGGCAATGGCCAGAGGAGTTTTTTTTTTCAAGAAAAAAGAATTCTTTGTTGCTCTACGTTTCTGATACCATTGGTGTGCCCTTCTTCAGGAGCTCTGCAAAATGTATTTGTGAAAAAGTTACATCATTATGTACTGAAGAAAGAATGTGCGTGGATTTATAACATGTAAAAGGTAAAAGAGGTTACAAAAAAATTTAAATAAAAGAAATATTAGAACAAATTGGGCATAAGATATTAAAACAAGAAATTATAACAAAGAAGTTCTATAAACATCTCATTATAATTTTAAGGCCTGACGATTTGAAACCCTATTTTAGAATTAATCTATTTATAGTTTTTTTTAAAAAGCAGTCACCATTGGTTTTGTAGAAAATATTCATAATTTTCTTTCTCGACATTTAATATCTGATACATAGCATTTCAGAGACACAGTAAGCTAAAAGGCTTTCTTTTTTTTTTTTTTTAGAGCGAGAGATATGATTGATTAAACTTAAAATTGAACATCTGCGCTAAAGGAAGACTCTTTTCGTGAAACATGAGATCCCATTATCTTATTACAGCGGTAAAAATAGCCACTATCAGTAGTCTCTGGCCCACAAATCCGCTCATATTACAGCAATAAACAATGGAGATACATGTGATAACATTTTAATTATTAGTATTTGTTTTTTTCTTTAATGTATGGCCAGCCATTTTTCTGTTAATATATTCCAATTTGAAATCATTCTCTTCCATATACAGGGAAGCAGTGTTGTGACGAGTTACTTGGAAAAAGAAAAATTCAATAATTTTTTTTTGAACATAGTCTGTTTAAACATAACCTTACCACATATTATCAGAAAAAAGAAAACATTAATTTATTAGGTCCATAATTTAACGTATTTACATATCTTGATTGAGATAGGATTGTCAAAATATAAAGTTTGCTAAATATTTTGGCTATTTTTTATCATCTCCATCTTCAGAGTTGAAAGAATTTATAAATTTATGTGTTTATTTGTTTCTAATAACAGGTTTTTTTTAAATGTGTACAGACGGAATACCTTAAAAAGCGGTTGATATCACAAGTGTTCAAAATATAAAGAATTACAACTCATCTGACCACATTGTCAAGTAATATTATAAATTTTATCTATTACACTTATTACAAATTTGCCCTTTTTTGTGTAATATTTGCTTTGTCTGTTGAAAGAGAACGTAGAGCGATTCGTTATCGGAAATTATGTTTTCTCGTAAAATACATATTTCAGCCACTTTGAGTTTGAAAAAAACCTGGTGAGCAACACTCAAAAGATTTTCTCTTACTACTGATTAAACAATTACATACTATAAAATAACAAAGTTTCTTTTAACTTCAAATTGTTATTATTATTATTTGTCTGTGGGGAGGGACCAAACTACGCTATCTAAAGCCTCACTGGGCCCATATAGATACCCCAAGTAAAACAACAACAAACCGGGTCTAGAACAAAAATCCAGACCAGTATCTGATCCATTTAAGATTCCCCGCAGTACGAATAACCTTAAGCGGGAATAGCCTAAGCTCTTCCACAGACATCCTATTCCAACCAAAGGTCCTGAATCTAATTTCCTCACAACCCAGGCAACCAGTCATAAGATGGATGGGTGTTTCTTCCTCATAGACTCTACAAATTGGATCCGGCATGAGCCCCATTATGTAGAGATGTCTCCTTAAACCACAATAGTACAGTAAGAGATCCAACCAGATGCCTGAGAGAGTTCCATGAAAAACTCAGCAACATCTCACTAATGGCCTTGTCCGGACCCGCGATGAGCATTTTGGACTGCTGAAAACCAACTGAGCTCATCCATAAGGATGAATGCTCTGAAAAGCTTGACACACATATGCCAGAAGGCACGCCAACAGCAGGCTCGGGACCAATGAAAGGAAGAGAGGCGCCTAATTTGGCAAACGTATCCATCTCCTCATTCCCAAAAATCCCCATGTGACCTGGCACCCAGACTAGAAGCATATCCTTCAGAGAAGAAAGCTCTTCCAGTCTTTCAGAACATTCTAACATCAACCTGGGAAGTGAAGACAGATGAACTCAGCGCCTTCAGCGCAGCTTGGCTGTCCGAGCAGATACAAACACCTTTTAAGTTAGTGTTACATACCCTCTCATCCAAGAAACAACAAAGAATAGCATAAACCTCAGCCTGGAAAACAGTGGCCCACTCACCAAGAGATACTGCCAAATGATCTCCGGTCTCAAAATAGACCGCAGCACGGGACCTACCATCCATTCTGGAACCGTCTGTGTAATACCGGAAGTAATTATCAGGTATCACACCAAACGGATCCAATCTTGACCAATCTTCCCTAGAAGGTAACCTGACACTGTAAGAATGCTGGAAAACAAAAGTCTTCAACATTCTATCAGAAGGAAAACCTGCAACAAACTTCAAATTGTACTCATTTCTCTAATATAAACACAGAAGGGTTGAAAACATATTTTTCATA
>JAAEAF010005058.1:0-35171 GCA_011037195.1 Triatoma infestans | reverse complement strand
TTTTTTTTTCAGTTTTCGACGAATTTCGTTAAATTTAGTACACAAACTATAAAATTTGTCAATTATAATTTTGAGAACAGGAGTAAGAGAAAGTTGTGTGAGTGTTTCACACCACGATTTTCTTTAAACTTCGTATTCTATCTGCATACATAAATGCCTATCACTTTTATTTCTACATTTTCCCGTGAAAATTTAGTTTTAGCAGTTTCTGGTGTAACAGTAGCGCTATGCTTTCGTCTGAAGTACTTTTTCAATACAATGGCTGGTTTTTTTGAAACCACTTACTTAATACACTTATGAGTATTGATAGAATTACAAATTTGAAGCAGATCGGTTAAAACTGAGATGCGACTTTTCAGAAAAAGTTATAGAGTTTTTTTTAATATTTTCTCGCTGTAATAGAGGCTATGATGATTTTTTTTAAAGCTGCGCAGAAACATATCACTTTAATTTTTTTGAAACTTTCTTGTTTAAATCCACCTATAAATTAGGTGAAGGTAGCCATATTTTAGAGATTACCTGTGATTCCAAAATTCCATTTTTATTAATATTGTAATATTAACACCACAGACTGGTTTTACCTAATTAGCAATTATATTAATTCTTAATTTATAAAATGTAAATAAGAATGGCAGTGTTTTTCTTTTTTATGTTTATATATATATAAACATAAAAATTGTATATGTTGTTGAGTCCTCCTCAATCTGCCACCATTACACATTCTCGTTCTAGGCGAAGCCAGAATGGGAATACATAGGCTCTGCAGGGGCCGCCTCCCATCACCTCTAGGCATGATCGTAATAACCAGAGGTTGATTGAGGAAATCAAGGCGGACTATCTTCTGGGGATGCCAACGGATAGGATGGTTCCTAAGTATTTCTTCGAAAGGAACTTCCATATTCTCATACCGAGCAGAGGCGAATGGGGCTGCGACCCACCCCTGTTCGGTAACTCGATCTGGTATACAGATGGATCCAAAACTCCGACTGGGGTCGGAGCTGGGGTCTACGGGGGCAGGCCTAAAGTTAAAATTAAGGCCAGCCTAGGGAAGTACGCCACGGTCTGTCAGGCTGAAGTCGTGGCGTTACAACTCTGCGCGAGGGGGATTATAAGGCAAAGGATAGTGGGTAGAAGAGTGGCCATATACTCCGAAGTCAGGCAGCCCTGAAGGCACTTTCCTCACACCAAATAGTCTCAAGACTGGGGTGGGACTGCCTACTTGCCCTCACCGAGATGGGTACTCGGAATAAACTGACACTCGCCTGGGTGCCGGGACATGCGGGGTTCCTGGGCAATGAGAGGGCGGATGCCCTAGCGAGGGAGGGCTCGCAGGATACCCTTATAAGCCCCGAACCCTTCTGCGGCTTGTCCAGGAGCCTCATTCAAACTTCTATCAGGGGGTGGATAGAAGATCAGCGTCTGCGTTGGTGGGAGGGAACCCCAGGACAGAGGCAGGCAAAGCTCTTCATTAAAAGACATTTGCCTAAATTTACCAAAGACCTACTGAGCCAGACCCGAAGGGATATAAGGTTAATTGTGGGTCTACTAACAGGGCATTGTAGGCTGAATAGACACATGCACCACCTACAACTTGCGGATAGTGCGGTATGCCGATTCTGCAAGTTAGAGAAGGAGACCCCGGCGCACATCCTTTGTGAGTGCGCCGGCCTGGCTTAGGTTTCTTCAATTTGGGACAGGCAATCCCGAAGCTGGAAGCTTCATGACGGAGCCGCTCTCAGCTTTGCTAGGATTGATTAGGAGGG
This sequence comes from Triatoma infestans, assembly GCA_011037195.1. Lineage (NCBI taxonomy): Eukaryota > Metazoa > Arthropoda > Insecta > Hemiptera > Reduviidae > Triatoma > Triatoma infestans. The sequence continues at coordinate 33,408 of JAAEAF010005058.1, read as the reverse complement.
CAAAGCTGGGGGCTGTTCTGTAACTTGAGGGGATCCACAATAGACCTCGACTTTTGTAGGTCGCAGTGGAATGAGGCTCCCCCCCCCCGCTTCTATTCTATTCTATTATATATATATTATATTATTATAATTAGAATATAAGGATATAGGTCCTTCTAGCAAGGAGCTTGCGTTTGAAAATATTTACAATCATGTACACAAAATAGAAATTCAGTATCATTTCTTTGCATAAAAAAAAAAAAAAATCCCCTTAAATTTTACAATTATTAATATTCTATTAAACAAAACAAAAAAAAAACTATTTATTAATAATAAACGAGCGTAATTTAAAGGCTCCTATAGTATAATAGTATAGATCATTAAGTTTCATTACGCTATTGACAATAAGCTGTTCAACAAGATCAAAGTTGTTTATCATTTATATATTTATACAATATAATGAGCTCTAAGGAAAGGAACTATAGATTGGACATTGAAAATAAAAATTATTTAAATTTTCTTCTTGATTCATATTTACAAATTGTACATAAATTTAGGTAATCCAGATTATATTTATTTCCTTTTATGAAAGATATATATAAATGGTTATTGCCAGATAATTTGATTCGTACTATTGTCCTAATTTTATGGATCCACTTCTGATAATCAGAAACATTTTCCGTGGTTGCCTGCTTCATTTTGTGGTCATCGACCGGTTTCGGGTGTTCGCCCATCTTCAGGATGCGTTTTTCAGACAGTGTGACAACACAGACTTGCACAGAGCAAATTCAGTTTACACACTCACACGACTGAACACGACTCGAGTGCTTAAACTGAATTTGCTCTGTGCAAGTCTGTGTGTCAATACTGTGAAAAACCGCGACCTGAAAATGGGCGAACACCCGAAACCGGTCGATGACACCACAAAATGAAGCAGGCTAACACGGAAAATGTCTCTGATGCTTTCCAGCTCTGCGGAACCAACCACCACAACACTTCTTATAAGTTATATAAATTTTCGCCTAAACCTAATGAACTAATATTTCTGAACAATGAACTATAAGAAGAATTGATGCATCTATTCACGTTCAAACTGAGCCAGTGGTTTTTTTTTTTTTTAATTTTTCCCAAAATTGCATGTTTATTCTTTGCCAGATCCAGTGGTACTTCTCTAATTTGGGCATTGAAATCAATCCCTATTACAGAAAACAGTTTGGAAATTTGAGAATACCAATTGTATTTTTCTTGTTTCAATCGCTTAAAGCAAATTTTAGGATATCTAGAATCTTGCATTTTAAGTGTATTTATAATTAGAATTAAATATAAATAGAAGATTTTTTCAATAATCCAGAGTGGCCCCTAATCTCCGAGTAAATTTGTTTAGTTTCAGACAATTTTTCCATCCCTCCCGTCAAAGGTTGGTATATAATTTTTAGTTACTAGCATTATAAAATAATTAGGTGTTTGTTCTTGAAGTTTTCTGAACGGTTGAATCTAAATTATTGCATATTATGGCTACAAGTTTTATTAATTGTACCCCCTCGGGGTTACTATTGAACGCTCTTTCTGTCTGTGAAGGAATGCACAGTTATTAAATAACACACATTAGGAGGAGCGAAATTAAAAAAAAAAAAAAAAAAAAAAAAATCAGTAGACAAGAGATGATTAAATTTCGTAGCTTACCCATTTTTCATTTTAATACTTGTTTATAATACTGCCTTTATAGTAAGGTATTTTATTTTATTTTAAAAAGCAATAAAAATATTTATTATATATGCATTGAGAATATATTTTGAAAATCACAATGAGAATATTTTTTATTTTGATCATTTTGTGGAATGACAACATTTAATAGCAGATTAGGATTGCTATTAAATGTTCAATAGTTTCTCAGGTAACCACAAGAGGCGACACCATCTAAAGAGGAAGTAATAACTTGTTTTCATTTTAATTTTGATGCTATAATTAATTAGTAAAATTAAGTTATAAATTAAATCTAGTTATTATGAATTGTTGGCAATTTTTATGAATTATTAGTATAATCACTCTTATATAACGGATCATAGATTTTTACTTTCTCTTACTTCTAATAAGAGAAAATATTGCAGTCGTGCCAAATTTTCGATATCAAGTTTTCGCCCTGAAATACATGTTTTAAGGGCCCCTGAGTAATAAAAAGTTAATAAAATAAAAGTTTTTTGGTGAATGATCTGTATGTGTGTGAGTATATATATAATATAATATATCTTTGTCGAGCATGCCCATAAATAATATATTCATTATAAGTTCGAGAGTATTCCAGAATTCATGTAAAATGCAAAACATATTTTTCTATAACAATTTAAATTCGAAATTCTCGATACTTTTTCTTCTGCATTGGGAGAAAGTAACAATTATTAGTAAACTTGAACGTTATGAAATTTAACATCAAACAAAAAACGATATAACTGCCTTCTTATTCTTGACGGTTATTTTAATAAGATTATAAATTGGTTAGAAGTTGGAATCTAGTGGGCTAAAGCTCATGTCAGCACTTTAGAAAAACGAGAGAGCTAATCGTTTAACGAAGCAAGCTTCAAAGGAGGAAAGCCTGGAGTTGTGTTACCCAAAATCGTATGTGAAGTCTATAGCAAGACAGGAAACATTGCGGAAGTGGGAAGAAGAATGGACTCATTCAAGTAAAGCACAACATACCAGACAGTTCTTTCCATCTATATACTACAGATTTGAATAAAAGAATTGATTTAGACAGCTACCAACTGACAATGTTTCTTACTGACCATAGAAAACTTGAGATTTATTTACATAGATTTAAAATAATCAGTTCGTCATCATATCAGTGCGACAAAATAAGTGATCAAACACCAGACCATCTACCCTCCTGGTTCATCTAAGATTGTTTTTTTTTTTAGAAAGACTATACTGGCTGGACATAGTTGGCCTCCAAATAAAACCGATCTGACTGACATAGTTTATCCACATTTCCTCAACTTCATTAACAAAATCAATTACAATCAAATAGTAGCCTAGTTTCAAAACTGTAAATAACCATGTAAATATCCATTTTTGCTGTAATCAACAATTAATTGTATATCTTATCTACGTTTTTATTTATTTATTTTTTTTTGGGTTTATCTATCTTAGTTTCTTATGAAACATTTAATATTTTTAATGGAGCATGTTCAAAATATAATAAACACCCTCCTTCCGATAGGGGTACTATTGGGATGAAATAAAAAATTGGTTAGAAGTGATTTAAAAAGTGGTTTAAAGTGATTCATATAATATTTTTTTTAGTGGGAACGGTCAAGTAAAATGTTTAGAAAAATCAAAATAACAAGAGACAAACAAAACAATCACATAGAGTCAACATCTGAATCACCAAAGTTAATTTTGTAAGGGTGTAGTGAGGAGATGTTGGTTGTTGATTGATGTATGATAAACACCTTAAAATGGTTTAAGATATAATTGATATATATATGACTGACTGCCAAGGACTTTACACTAGAGTTTAGAACTGAACTGAACTGACAGACGGACGTGGCTAAAATGATATGTACGGAGTGATGCTAAACTGATGTGTAAATCAACAGAATGATCTCTGATGTGTAAAACTGAATTTAACAGAATGATCTCTGACTGTCTATCTCTCATATATATATATATACACTGGCCGAGCCTCTCCTCTCTGTGCGAGAGGGGCTGTTTCTCTCCGCTAGAGTGGATGAGTGGTGGGGGTTCACTAAAACCCCTACAATTTTGTATAATCCACAGACAAAAGGATTCTCATTGAAGCCACATTGGCCCAAATGGGTAAAAAGTTTTGAAAGATCTCGTTAGCTGCAGGTTTATATAGCAATCAGTGACCTTAAAACTAACGATTCTTCAAATGAGTGTAATGAAATCTATCTTGAGAATGTAGTAGAAAAAAAACAACAAACAAACCAAATACAAAATGGCGGACTTACATTGACTCATCTCTGCCTAATTCAATTTCACTTTCTCTTTCAACAATAAAATGAAAATGCTGAATATTTTCTTGGTTCCTACCATGAATTATATAAAATATTAAATATTAGGTTAGGAACAACTTGACATTTTGCATTTTTTTCCTTACAAAATTTTTTAATGCACAATATAATAATTTACAAAATACTTACGGAGGGAAAATTAGTAAACAAATGTCTAATCTAGATTTTTCTATAGAAATAATTTTCTATAGATTCATTATCCAAAGAGAATTTAGAAGTGAAGATGTCAAATGTGGGCATGTAAATTGGGCCAATCAAAAATTTAAAAATTATAATGTTGACTACGCACACATTTGACACATTGACTTCGACATTGAGAATAGGTAATTATTTATAGCTAATTATTTCAATGAAAAATCAAGAATAGAACCTTTTTTTACTAATTTTCCCTTCGTAGCTATTTTATAAATATCAAATTGTGCAATAAAAATCTCGTATGTAAAGAAAATCAAGTTATTTCTAACATAATAATTAATGTTTTATATAACTAATGTGAGCTATAAAAAAAAAAAGAGTAAAAATCAGAATTTTCATTCCATTATTGAAAAAGAAGGGAAAAGAAAGTTCGGCAGAAATGCAAATTCCACCGCCATTTTTGTTTTGGCGTTTTTACTAGTGAGAGAAAACAAAATTGATGTTAAACATCCATAAAAAATTTCTCAAAGGAATTCATAATATTTAGTTAAAAGAACTTTTCTTTTATCTGTAGCTTGTAGCTAGTAATTATATTGTTCTTAATTTTTACGTATGTGACGCAGTCCACTTGTTGAAAGATTAGTTCGAAAAACTACGGACTATGTAACTATGTAAATTGGACTAAGAGAAAGTGATATGAGTGTTTCACACCTGATTTTTTTGTTATATTTTATTTTCATAGTTAATTTTTTACTTAGATTTTTGTTTCTTTATTTTTTCTAATACTTCATTCCCAATATACTACGTTCTATACTTTAAACTGACTCTTTTTGCGACATTTGACTGAATTGTATATCACTGATTAAGGATTGAATTTAAATCCTTTGCGCTGGAATTTCTTATTCACTCTCCAAGTAATTGATAGAGTTTATTAATAATATATTACTTGTGGGTGTGTACATTTTTCTTACAACTGACCTTTCTCTATTTTTACCTGTGCACTGTTTATTATGAAAATATCCTCCCACCAGACAATTTAATAAGGAGAACAGCGAACAGTCACGAATCTCATTCAAGAAGCGCCCGCTACTGATAAACATTTGAATAAATCTAAATTCATTATAATAAATTGAAATAGGGAGACAGTTACTTTATAAATTATTTAAGCGTTACATCCTTTTTTTTTATGTTTCTGTTCCATATTGTTATTGTGCCCCCCTTTTTTTTAAAAAAAAAAAGAAAAGAAAGGAGATCATTTACTTTGTTCTATTTTTTTGATAATCTTCTCAAACCTTCAGTCTCAGTACTTATTTTTACTGCCTTTATTAAATATTAGAGAAAAAAATAGATAATCTAAAAGTTGCAAAGCTATAATTTCAGACATGTCCATTTTTGCTGTTCGTTAAAGGACACAACCCATTATAACTTGGTGGGGAGATGAATTTAAATGTTTACACTAAATATTACTAAATATTTAAGTCATATTTATAAATTATTTATATTATATTTTCTAATTAAGTGTGATTTTATTGCTAAAATAATCGTTTAGATTTTGTGTCCTTTTGTAATGAATTTGGCATGGATCCTTGATATTTGAGACTAATTTTCCCTTCTAATTAAAAACTATTAGCAGAACAAAGTGTTAGCAGAACAAAATAGTAGTGAACAGAACATAATAGTTTATGTTGAGGGTATAAACTGAATTTGCTCTGTGCAAGTCTGTGTTATCACACTGTCTGACAAACGCATCCTGAAGATGGGCGAACGCCCGAAACCGGTCGATGACCACGAAATGAAGCAGGCTACCACGAAAACTGTCTCTGAGAACAAAATAACCTCGCCATCGCTATCAGTAAACATCGTAGTCAAATAAATCGATTAAACCGCAAAAAATTCTATAAGCATCCCATCTGTCGCCAGCAAGGGATATCTGTTGCGTGCAATTACTGGGGAGTAGCGACCCCACGATTACCACAGTTCAGTATTCCAAGCACTTCGTCAGAACAGTACACTTAAACTAAATACACTCTATACTTTACACAGAAGGGCAGACGCAGTACATAAACTAAGGACTCCGTCTCTAGTTAAGTGGCATAAGCCAAGGGAGAAGGGAGGGTTAGCTCAGCTCCCGGGTTCGAATACAGCATGCTGCCCTTAGATTTTCTCTTCCTAGGAGCCTCTACAACTCACTGTATGGTGATGAGCAGAGTAGTCTGTAGCTATAGAACACTGCTTGGAGGCCGGCAGTGCACTGAGAAGGCTCCGGAGCAAATGATCTTTCAGGTCGCAGTGCGATAATCCCACAAACAACTTGTTCTATCCCACTTGTAACCGGTTCCTTCGAACAGTTTCATTTATCTGTGTACATTTCGCATTAACGGTGTCAAAAAAAAAAAAGGCTAAAAATAGATAATGTAGATCAAATTTTAAAAACCGTATCCATGTCTTCATTGACTTGTTTAATATTTTGGGCATTTACGAAGATATATGATATAATTTCATTTACACATGCGATTGAGTCACATTGTGTCAGATAACTGAGCGTGGAAAAAAAAACTATTTTTTGTGTCTCTCTTTACATATGAAGTGTGTATGTGTTTTTCGGACAAATTCCTTTAAACTTAAACACAAGTTTGCAAAAAAGGCTTTTATCATTATCTTTAAAGTTTGCGCACTAACTCATAATAAATCTATGCACTTTTGACACTGCAGTATACGAGTATGTGTAACACCAGTACATTTTTCCAACGGTTTTGTTCGATTAATTTGGGTCCTTTATTTGGTTAGTCCTTTATTAGGGTACTATCATATGTGTATTTGTTTAACGCCGCTTTAACAGTAGTTTAACGAAAATTCATAACAATAGTTTATTTTGATAAAAATATTAATTATTTCTTTGAATATATATATAAATTTCTTTAAATGTATTTAATTGAAACTTTCACTATAAGTAGATTGTGAAACTAATAATTGAATTGTTATTTCATTATTATTATTATTATTATTATATAATGTTTTCACTTAGTTAAAAAAAAATGCAATTATTTGAATTGTATAGACTGCCGAAGAGCTATATTATGGTAATTAGATAGTAGCTAATTACGACCACGGTACCATATTGTAAAGATATTAACCAATAAGGGCGTGGTCATTGCGCCTCCTTATTTATTAAAAATGGCATGCCAATTGTATTCAAATATCTGGTTTGCTATTCATAGATTTCTCCACCCTTTATTTAATAATGTTGTCAAATCTGGACCCTTCAATTGAAACTAGAACCAAAATACACTCTATATACTCTTGTTTTTAAGCTGTTTGGTATAATGGCTGTTTGTTTAATCTTTGTGTCATTATTTGAAGTTCATTCATTTTTGCAACAGTTATATTTACTTTTAAGTCATATATTGCTTTAAAATTTATATTAACTATAATTCACAAAATAAATTAGATCTAGAATACATTCTGTTTCAGTCGTGAATTTCTTAATTTTTCTTTTTGTTGTTGCATCAACTGCCAGGGTCATTAGCGCCCTCACAAAGTGCCTTTCGCATTCAACCATACATCTCTATCGTACGAGCATCACACAAATAAATTCTCATTCTATAAACATTCATCCCAAAATAAACATCATTTACACACATTTATACACACCTACCACTATTGGGGTGGAATACTCTATATTCTTCGCACTCCGTTGCACTTACATCTAGATAGAAAACAATATATATACACTCCAAACCAAAATCTAAATATTAAAATAGATATCCAAACATTTTAAATAATTAAACAATTGATATTTATATTTTACACTTATATTTATGATATAATTTCACTTATTGATGCGAGTAAGACAATTAAAGAAAGACAAATAAAAGTAAGACAATTCTACCATATTATTAGGCAAACCTATTCTATCTCGGTAGCCCTGCATTCTGGGGCATTCCTCAAGAATATGTTTCACAGTGAGGCGTGATTGACATCTTTGGCACTGTTTTTGATTTTCCCCTCTTAATAAATAGGAGTGTGTGAGACGAGTTTGACCTATTCTCAATCTCGTCAATATCAGCCAATCTCTTCTTGATAAGGTTTCAGTTTTCCTTCCTCTTACAATAGGCATCACTATCTTTAATTTGGCTTCTATATTTTCCCAATTCTTTTGCTATTTTCCATTGATAACTTTCTTAACGAAACATTTCATGTCCTCTGGTCGAATTCGTATATCCAGATCCGGCCTTTGTGAAGCAGCGGCTCTCGCTGCTTCGACTGCCTTCTCGTTCCCTTCAATCCCAAAGTGACTTGGAATCCAAAGAAATATTACAATTCTTCCTCGTTTATGGAATTCTCTTAGCTGCTCATAGATCATGTGGTCTAGGGGGGGGTCGTTTGAAAATTTGTTTTCAATAGTCTTCAAGGAACTTTCCGAGTCCGAGAACATATTACAAGGTTACCTTCAGTTTCTTGCTTCGCATAGAATAATGCCTGATAAATTGCAAAAAATTCAGCAGTATAAACTGTAGTGTGAATGGGAAGTGCCCAACCTTTCGTTATTCAATGTTTCTTAATTAATTTTAACTTTGAGATTTATTAAATCTAAAGTAATTCCAAAAAATTTGGGACTAAATATACCTAGAGCTACTAGATATTGAATGATTTACATTGTAGTGCAGAAAACAACGCCAATAGTATTGAACAAAAAATAAATAACTTTCAAACTTTTAACGTCGCATATTATTCAGAATTCTCCAATAATTAATTGGAATAATTTTCCGGAAAATGTGTGTCATATAAAAGTGGAAAGGGTTTATATATTATCTTCAGTTAGCATTTCAAGTTTCAAAAACGTGCAACCATTTCTAAGAAAATTAAAAAAAAAAAAAAATCAAAAACCAATTTCGTACAATCGCACATTCGGCTTACCAATTTTCTTCAAATTAGGAATTCTAGCATACAGTGTATTGGAATTGTACTTTAGAGGAAATCTTATCATTGTTGCTTCCCCGGAGCTCCTTCCGGGCCCCACCGAATCAGTTTTCGGAGGAAAATACTTCAAATAAAGTGATGTAGATAGTAGATCAGATTTATGCCGTTTTATGCTCAACTAAAACTATCGGGAGGTTACCAAATTAAAATAACTTACAAAAATTCTGTCCATTTAATTAACTCCCGTGAAATCTGCTCCATTTGTAATCTTAATATTTTAGAAGATCTGTACCATTTAATTGTTGTCTGCCCAATATATTTTCCTATTCGTAACCACTACATCCCTTTTGTTATCTCCATAACGCTAGACCAGTTTCCCATTATACTTTCCTCAAACAGTGACTCCCAAATAAGTAATCTCTACTACTACATTACTAATTACCTTAAAGTTACATCTTTTATTTTAAATGAATAAATATATAATCAATAGAAACTTCATTACTATCTCTATCATTAAGTCACTCTGTTATTATTGAACTTGATACTTAAATTAGAATATATTCTTTCAGAATTGTTATTAACGTATTATTTACTGTTAAACTTATAACTGCGAAGTATACTGACTTCTCCTTTCGCCTTCTCATGCATTTGCTTTTTATTTTTTATTTTCATTTTCATACCCCTTTTTATAATTATATTGCACCTTTAATAATGCTTCTCATCATTTTTCTTATCTTACTTATTATCATCATTTACTTATACTGTCAAAAATTAGTAATTTTCCGTTCATTTTTGTATTTTCCTTTATTCTTCTAAGTTGTAACTTTAGTTTATTTTAAATTTTAGGGTTGTAGTTTTTGTTGTGCTATTAACTATTAACTTTTAGTTATTTATAATAGAATTGATGCTATTCTATCTTCACTGTTTCTTTATTTGTAGTTATTAATTTACTAATTTAAGATCTTATGTAAGTATGCTGAAATGTAGTGTGACTCTGTTGTATAGGGATTTCCCCAAAAGCAAATAAATATGTATTATACTAGTAGATAGATTGATTTAGTTAGTATTCAAAGTTTAAACCAAATCGTTGGAGTCATTTTTGTGAAAAAACAAAAAATATCATTATGAAACACTCGTACGACTTTCTCTTACTGTAGTTTACAAGATTTAGGTGAGAAATTTTGTTCAAACTTACAGTTTTTATCTGATATTTTATCCGTCCTAGCATGCATATTTCTTTTTATTCCTGACCGGTTTCGGATTTCCATCCATTATCAGAGTAAATTTATCAAGTTCATACAGTGAGGTTCACTTCAACGCAATGTTTCTGTTACATTCGGGCACTTGTTGAATTGTTGTGTATATCTGCGGCATTTATAATTTTTACTAATCGTTCCTTTGTCTGTGTTCAATAATTTTTTATCATCTGGTATTTTATCCATCGTAGCATGCATATTCATTTACATTCCTGACCGGTCTCGGATTTTCTTCATCCATCTTTAGAGCAAATTATTTTGCAGTACAAGTTTTGTGACTGTCCATAAACTTTGCATTGCCTTTCTTCAAAACTTTATCAGTATTGTATATTCCTGAAATTTCTTATCCTCCCATAATAAAAATGAGTTGTTAAAACACTGAGCATAAAGTAAAGTAATGCCTATTTTTTCAGGCGGGCTTAACGTCCAACTACCAAATTAGGTGTCGTGGACGGGGGCGGAAGTACATACTTTACTGTTAACATTTTTCATACCAATATAAAACATTTATATTGGCGGTACTCGAACTGGTCCTCCCAGTTACAAGTCCATGTTCATAACCTCTACACAAACACCCGCCCCAACTCTGAGCAACTTAACACCACAATAACCATTTAGTTATAAAGTATCCTTTAAAACATGCTATTTATTTATGTACAATAAAAATTTATAATAATTACATTTTATCATTAAACACACACACACACACACACACACACACACACACATTGTAACCTAACCTTATAAACCTCCCGCACATATATACAATCAACAAACCAACAAGTGTGAGTGTAACAGAAACATTGGTTGAAGTGAACTTTCTACATGAACTTGGTGAATTTGCTCTAACGATGAATGAAAATCCCGAAACCGGTGAGGAACCAAATGAATATGCACGCTACAACGGATAAAATACCAGATGTTATCCAGCATTGTGGACCGATCCACATATTCAATGTTATCATAGAATCATAAAATGAGTTTTTTGACGAAGCCATCATACACTCACTTCTCCCTCCTCTAAACTTCTTCTGAACAAAATTGCCAAACAAAGGTGATAGGTCTGTGTATTCATTGTTCATTAATTTAACAAATTTAATGAAATCTCTCTTGTGTTTTTATGGATAAAATCTTAGAAAACTGAAATAAATTGGCAGTAAAAACATACTTCCGGTCAATCGATTTTCTTCAAATTAATATTAATATTATTTAGATAATAGTATTGTATAATAAACTAAAATAGCACTTTAGAGGAAAACATAATCTCGTCCTTCTCCCAAAAACTACGTTAATTTCCGGTGAAGTTGTTAAAAAAAAAAAACGTTTTAGCTCATAGTATAATTGATATTAGTTTAAAGAAAATCATTGGCTCTATTTTAGATAAAATCCCCGATAAAAAATGGTAAATTGGTGAGGAATTTTGTTAGGTATGTCAAACCTGTCGGACCCCATGGTGATATCCAAATGAATGTCAAGTATGAACATTTTGCGTTTTCTTTTTTGTTTTTTTTTTTTTGGAGCCGAAAATCGAAATTTTGACTAGCACAATTATCTTTCTTCTAACTGTAACAGCAGTTAGGGAAAGTAAAAACTACTGTAATGGCATATCACACGGCAGATTAGTTCCCTGCTATCCGCAGAGAATGCCCAGGTAGTATCTTCAACGAAGCCAACCAAGGTTTGGGGATGAAGTATCGTCCTGCTTTCCCTAACATAGGTGGCTATATTGAAGGAGAATAGGACAATGGACGCCCCATTCTATCACCATATTCAAGAGCGATGACACCTTTCATGTCAACAACAAATATCTAGTCTACAAACCATTAATTTGGCGTTTCTCTCAATGTATCTGTCATTCTCTTAATCTTTTAATTAAGTCAAGTCCTTAGAATTATAACGTATATTGTATATATTTAGTATAGTGCATAAAATTTCATAACATTCAGTTAATCATATAAACCCATTACTCTACTTTGTAATAAACTCCCATTACACTACTTTGTAAAGTCCAGATCTGAGGTGAACTTTGTTTCAGTTGAGGTGATTTTGAACAAAAACTTTATTGTCAGATGCGGTTGGAAATAAAATATCAAATCTGATCTAGAAACGATTTTTCATTTCTTAGATATATTGTTTACCACTGGACTCAGAAAGTTTTGACATATTTTGTCCATAATGTTGTCTGTAACAAAGGGAAGAGGAAGCCGACAATGGGCTGAGAAGGCTTTCAGGTTCCAGTGACTATGGATAAGTGTTGATACGCCTTAAGAAAAAAATATTATCTTGTAAGAACCCTTCAGTGACTTTATCTTACTGCTGTAAATGCAATTATATATAAATGGATAAATTTTCTATCAGATTTACCCTAACATTAATCATTAAATGTAGAGGTAGTGGAGGATAAGAACGTAACCAGAAGTGATTACATTGTAATGTAAACAAATCATACATTTATGGTTATATACATAATTATTGTATTCTGTGTAATATATGTTGGTGCAATTTATCTATGAAGATTAAAAATTTGATTGCCGTAAATTGATGACATGATAGCAATATAGAAAAATATTGTCGTATTTTTAGAATATGAAGTCTTCTATAAATAGATGTTATTAATTGCAGGTAATTGTAAAAAAAAAAATATATATATATTGTTATTTAAAAGATACGGAGGACTTTTTTTTTTGCAAACACAAATGCATGTTATTGAATCATTAAAGAAAGAAAAAAAATGAAAGATAAGAAATCATGGATGGAAATAAAAGAAATTGTACTTGAAATGTCATTAATTAAAGTAATTTATCTTTTTCCACTTCCTGGTGTAGAATGTAAATTTTCTTTGTCTTTTTTTTTTTATTACTAAATGATAATAATCCACTTGGCGGGGCGGGTGTTGGTGTATAGGTTATGAGCATGGACTTGTAAGTGAGAGGACCCCAGTTCGAGTCCAGCGTATAACTAAATTTTATATTTGTTTAAAAAATGTTAATAGTAAAGTAGGTGCTTCCGCCCCCGTCCACGACACCTAATTTGGTAGTTGGACGTTAAGCCGGCCTGAAAAAATAGGCATTACTTTACTTTACTTTAATCCACTTGACTTGTGAAAATTAAATCACTTTATTGAACTACAGTCACCATTAATTATATTTCCAATTTTGGAATATCTTTATTTGCTTGATCACTTCATCTAGTGTCACCACCATTTCCCTTACTCCTATTGATTGAAACTCCCATGATATGCACTTAAATTATGACCCCTTGCCGACCTATTATTTCTAACTATTGTACACACTGAGAGCCTAGCATTTAGACAATTATTTCCTCAATTTTCTTAAGTTTTCCTGAACTCTGGATATCCTGATATGAACTTTGGTTATCGTTATCGTCTCTTTTCCTTTTCATTTCTTAGTAAGTTCTGCCGGTATGCACCCTTTAAAGAAAAAAAATCTAGAATATTTTCTTTGTTTGTTTTCTTTTATTGATATTTACAACTGCAAAAATACATTGCAACAAATAAATAAGTTAAATGACAACTTAGATAACAGGAGTGTGGATTGGAGAAGACATCCAGCGATGGCACTCCACTATCTTGAATTATTCTATAAGGTGGTCACGGGCCCATCTTCTCTTCAGCCGCCTGCGTGGATTGTCGGGAATATTGATTGAAGAAAGCTGGTGAATTAAAGGATTAGTATGAACAGTTGTGGATGAATGGTATATTTAAATTATTAATGTCAATCAATGTTAGTGATGTAAATTTTACATTATATTTATTTAAATTTAGAAGCTTTCTTAACCCTTATTTATAGAACAGTTAAATTTCATATCCTTACATGCAGTATTCAAGTCCTCTCAATTTCTTTCTTAAATAATTCGGGGCTGGTGTTGGTGTAGTGGTTATGAGCGTGGACTTGTAAGTGGGAGGACCCCAGTTCGAGTCCAGCGTATAACTGCTTAATTTTATATTTGTTTAAAAAATGTTAATAGTAAAGTAGGTGCTTCCGCCCCCGTCCACGACACCTAATTTGGTAGTTGGACGTTAAGCCCGCCTGAAAAAATAGGCATTACTTTACTTTACTTTACTTTTAAATAATTCATATCCTGATATACACGACTCGATTAGAGACACCTTTTTGATCCTAGACACCTCCAATTTTGTGTTTAGCTGATCAAGATGAGAACATTAAATATTTTCCAACTGTGCTGCCGAAAATTCATTTTTCATTATAAGAAATTCCATTTGAAATGTAAGCTGATTGGTTTGACACTCCTAAAAGTGAAAACTGTAAATTTACTGTGGATGAAACTCCTTTCGAAAATTGATTCTTAATATTGTTGTAAATTGTGATGAATTTTGATATCCTACAAATAAAACGCTGGACACACTAATAATGCATTTTTACCATTCATCTAGATATTCTTATTAGATCTGATCAAAAGATTTTTCAAAGACCACAGAAAAAAACCTCAAAAATTCTTGAACTTTTTCTCGGAGTAGAAAGAGCGAAAACATTGTTGCATTATCATTGATGATGTCGACTGTTGAGGAAGATTTTTTTTACGATGGTGAAATAGGGAAGATAGAATTTAATATATACACGAGATATTGTTACGGATAGAAGTGCTGATATTTCCAGTATCACTGAGTAAAGAATTACAGAATCAGATTAGTCTAACATCAAGTGCAAAAAGTATGCATTGAATTGAATTTTGGAAACCAATATTGTTTCCAAAAAAAATGTCATTATTTGAACTTTTCAAATATAAAATGAAATCGTTAGAGAAATAAGGTATTTATGATAGCATATCATATTTAGGGACTTACAGTTTGGAATGGGCATTTTCTCTGTTTCTCTCTTTTACGAAAAATCTGGCTTTTCCCATTCAGTTTCACATTATCATTATATATTGTTTCATGAAATCTGCGTTGACTTTTGTCTCATTTGACTGCTGTTTCTTGCATTATCCGATTTTTCAGATGGAATATGCACGAGGGAGGATATTCGAAATTAAATTGCAATTTCCTGCCTATAAGTTAGGCATAATGTATGAAGAAGTAGGCCTTAAAAATCATTTAATAAAATTCGAAGTGAAAAATAATATTAAAGCACATCCCTATTGCATATTGCGATCCTTATATGAAAAAAAATTAAAATTGATATTTATGCATTGTAGATACCAAATGAGATTCCCCTTTATTATAAACTAACTGAAAAAACTGCCGAAGTCTGAAGGTGCGGATTATTTTTGCCTACAAAGAAAAAAAAACACAAATCGCCCACCAATTCAGTATTATCATTTTCATTTTGTACATTAATAACTATATATATTTAATTTATGAAAAATATTTTCTGGTTTAAAAATTACAATTACTATTATTAAGAAAATTTTAAAAGAAATATAATGATTATTCTTATTGTAGGAAATGTTCTTTATTTACGGCGGTATTATCTTATGATATTATCAGATTTTGGAGGCCAAATAGCAAATGACAAATCATTATAAATTGTTTCTTTTAAATAATGACTTGAAATTTCGTCACGGTACTTTTTTATCTGTTATAGACACTAATACCTGGAGGCTACTTTTATATAAAACGAATTCGTATAAATATCTGTATTTAGAGCAAGGACGCTATAAGATTCGAGCAAGGAATGTTGCACAGAAAATGATTAATGGTTAGGAACGAAACGTACAATCGCTTCTTTTTTTCTTTTTTTTAAATTGTTAAATGTTTTGTTCCAATGTTGTTTCCTTCTCGTGCTAAAAAAAAAATTCTTTCCTATTAAATTTCTGACAGTCTTTTTTTTTTAAATATACCAATTCCATGATCGTTATTTTCCTGACTTGAGGTAAAAATCATGAAGGGGTAGATTTCTTTAACTTGTATAAAGAAGGATTAAATATCATTAAGAATAATATATTCACGTCCCAGTTGTATTCGGATTTCTAAAGGTCTCTCTCTAGCTGCCAAGAATCCATGCTTCTAATGTTTTGCATATGCTTTCGGTATAACATCATTGTCTGACATTATTGTGGGAACAATAATTAGATTTGACTCTTGTAATTACATGTCCATCATTTTACTTTCATTGATGCTTTTTCAAGTACTCTCTTCTTGCTCTGTCGCCACAAGTTATTGCTTGCATGATCAAAAATGCCTTGTTTTATGAACTTTCAGATTTGTAGCCTTTTGTCATCGAAAATATAGGAAATCCTATATATGCTGTTCATATATTGGTATTAACCAATTGGCGTGTAGTCAATAATCCTAGTGATTTCTGCAGGATAATTTCTGATGTAATTACCACAGTTACTTCATACGTTGTGTTAAAGAGGCAGTAGGTGTACTCGTCTGAGCAGAACTATGTTGCTTCCGCTCGAAGAAAAAACAGAAACGAAAGAAAAGATAATAAGTTTCTTAAGCAGAACAAGTATCAACTCTAAAATGGTCTGGGAATGCCTAGATAAACTTAATAACCTAGGCAGGAGGAACAAAGTTACCCTCTGGTGGGTGCCGGGGCATGTTGGCATGAAGGCACCCATGAAGGCCGGGCGCTACGACCCCGCTTCTAGGGCCGGAACCTTTTTGTGGGGTTAGCGACCAGTTTCTGTTGGAGGAACTTAGGAAGGAGGACGAGACGAGGAGATGTCAACTCTGGTACTCCCTCCCCGCTTTGCGGCAGGCCAAGATCTGCTTGGGAAATTATAACCAACGGAGATCGGAAGCCTGCATTGGATTGAGCAAGAACAAGCTCACCGTTCTTACGGGTTTCCTCACGGGGCATTGCCGTCTTAGAGAACACCTGGTGAAGCTGGGTTTGGAAAGTGACAGCATGCAGATTCTGTGGGGAGCTGGAGAAAACTCCACTACATCTCCTAACAGACTGCGAGGCTGCCACTCAGAGAAGATTCAAGAACCTGGGTAGCTACCGGGTGGAGGAGGGGGATATACCCTCTCTAGAGCCCGTCAGGGTATTGGGATTCCTCAGGGATCTCAATCTGATGGAGGTTTTGTAGAACGGATGTTCAGAGAAGACATCTCTTCGGGTGCTGTGGGAAATAGCCTGCGGCACCCAGGAGACATAGCACAATAGATCGGAAAGTCGCAGTGCATTGGTCCCCCTTCAAAAAAAAAAAGAAAAAAGAAAAAAGCAGATCAAGAGGAAGCCATCAACAAAAGGCCTCAGATCTAACATAAAAGGGGACTTAGGCATTTTATAATAAGTCAATCACTGCAGCAGAGAGAACTAAAAACTCGATCTGTAACCAGCCGTATTAAAGAAAAAGGTGGGACCTTAGTCCACAACTCTATTCTAGAACTAACCAATGATGACCACTGCCAGGGACGGTTTAAAATTTCAACCAGCAACTAATTAAAAAGCTTATTGCAATTTGTGCAAAAATAACCAACCTCTTAAGCCAGAGTCAGTTAAAGTCCAGGGTCTGCTAGATAGCGCCTTTTCTTGTGGGCCTTGTGGTAAACACGCCACGATTCCCATTGCTGTTTACTTCTAGCCTCATCTCTCAGATTCGCTACTAAATGTAGGTCCTCACTTTTTCCCTTGATGCTGTTTAAATACGATTAAACCCTAAATGCTCGATTAAAAGCAAGAGTGCTAGCTGAGAAGTTAGAGAACTAATTTGGACAAAGCGAAAGTTAATATCGAACCAAGGAAGTATCATCCGAAAACTGAGTATTTTCCATTTCCCTAGCGGTTTAATTCTGGCCATATTTTTACACAGATTAGGTTGATAGAGAAACTATATAACCTGAAATGAATACTGAATGCTTTCGATTGAATTTCTGCAAAGTTTACATCTAACATCTTAAAGGTGTATGCAATAATGCATCAGCTTGTTGGCACTAAGATAATCTGATCCTAATAAGCTATCATGACCCACTTTCCTTGGTGTATTTACAATAATTATTTTTGCAGATTTTTACTTACAGTACCTGAATAAGCCAAAAGTCCAGATATATTGCAACAATTTAAAATATAACTAAAAATATTATTGGACAACCAAACGACAACGATCTCGTTGATAAATACAAACAATCCAAAAGAAACAAATTGTGAGAAAAGCTTTCTCTTAAGTATGTCTCATGATAGCATGGCTATCGATGTTTCAGTCTTGTCAGAAAGTTTCTTAATAAAGGGAAATTAAGTATCAGGAGATCGAAATCGAAATATTATAGCATAGAATGGAATTTTGATAAAGCATTATTAAAATCTGAATGCCCTAATTTATTTTGTAAAATTACTTTGACAAAAACAAATTCAGTCAAATATATTTTTTATAAACTTAAAAGTTGTTAATTTTGACAAACACTTGAATTTCCGGGTTAAGACAGCGACATTGGTTTTATAGAAACCGACATTTCGCCTTGCAATGAGATATTAACTGACTCTTGCAATGAGCCTCCTTGGAGCGAAATGTCGGTTTCTAGCAAACCACTCTCAACGTGGAAACTCATGGTGTTTTTCATGAGAAATGTCCGCGGAAATCTAAAAGAACATTGTTAATTGGGACGAATCACAAGAATTTGGTTAGTATAGTTGATTTTGGACAATATCATATCACATATTAGTATATAATAGTAATAATTATCTATCTGATTTTGATCAGATCAAATTATTAAAAATAAACTTTAGCTATCTAATATATAATTTGTTAAAATAAATATTAAAACCCTGGTAAATTAATCAAGAATGTTATAATAATTAATACTTTAATTATCTAATATAATATTAATAATGTTATAGACAATGGCCAATATGTCAAGAAATGTAAATTTTTAGAAATAAAAATCATTATTTAATAAGACTAAAATAAATGGATAACTCCTAACGTTTATGAATGAAATTATCATTTGCTTCTAATATTGACTTCTCTTCCGAATTATTTAGGTAATACGATCGACAGCATACTGAAATGGGGAAGCCTGAGGTCACTGCACTACGTTCAAATTCCATTTTCCTACGAAAATGTATCTAATAAAAGTGATAGACCTCTATTTGTAGCGTTTTTAGGAAAGTTCAAAGAAAATCTAAGAGCGGTTTACGAGTAAATCTCGAAAAACTATTAAACAAAAAAAAGATTGTAATATTGTACTTCAGTTCCCAGGTTTTGACCAAATATTCTTAGCGGCTTCCGTTGATGGTATCTAAAAAGGATTATGAACTAAATCCATGTATTGGGATATTTTATTCATACCTATTTCTTTCTCTCTTCTCTTTCAAACAAAGACAAATACTCTGTCTCTTCAGACATTGAATAGTCTGCATAACTTCACTGCAAAAACTGGTACAAAGTAATGTCTAATCATAAAATTGAGTATTTATTAGTCTCCATCGTTTTGACCCAGTATTTGTATTTTATATCAGTAATAAAGTACCGTAAACCAATTAATTACTAAATTTATAACTTCCTTTGTGATTTAACATTTTCCTAGTTAATTAATTAATGCTTGAGGCAGGAATAGAGATTTTTGCCATTTGTTTAAATATTTCCTAATGGTATTGCTTAATAAAAACTTTTAAATATCCTAAAACAGTTAAGACAAACTCTATCTTCAGCAGTTAGTAACGCTATTTATAGATGATTTCGAAATAATATTTGCGACAATAAAAGCAAAGTCAATTCCGCAAGGAGTTTTTGCTGCATACGGTTATTGGGGGAGTAGCGACCCCATGGGTTACCACAGGTCAGTACTCTATGCACTACGTCCGAACAGGACACAATACAGACAAACTAGGGTCTCCGGTACCCAAGTAAATTTGCCTAAGCCAAGAGAGAAGAAAGGGATTAGCTCAATGGTAGCGCGCAGGACTAGCAACGCGGAGGTCCCGTGTTTTGAATCCAGCAGGCTGCCCTTAAATTTTCTCTTCCTAGGAGCCTCTACAGCTCACTGCCCGCTGATGGGCAGTGTTGTCTGAAGCTAGAGAACAGTGCTCGGAGGCCGGCAGTGCACCGAGAAGGCTCCGGGGGGCACAATAGATCTTTCAGGTCGCAGTGCAATAATAATCTAATAATAATAAACTTAATTAGTTTTAAGTATGAGAAGAATAATATTGCTTTCATGAAGAGACTTTCTCGCTAATCTCGAAACCGTGCACAATTTTTCTCACATCATTGATACTCTATTCGAATTATTCTCTAATTATGCTTACTTTTATTTGCTTATTGTATTTTCAATATATCCATAAATTGTTTTTATTGCATTGAGTGCATATAGGCAATAGATAATACATGCAAGCAGTTACTTAGCATATTTAAAAATATTCAGTCTATTTATTTATTTATTTATTTTTTATATAAACAATGAAACGTTTTATTAAGTTTACGTTTTTTTCCATAAATATAATACAATTATTTATTTGAATGTAAGACATTTTATAATTATTAATATTATTATTATTATTATTATTATTATTATTATGTACTTTTTTCTTTCTTTTTAAATTATATTTAAAGCGATTCATTAAATGTAGTAATATTTAAAGACACTGAAAATTACCAACAATGACATACAGTGGAAGAAAGCAGACGAAACACTTAAATATCTTGATCGCCAGCTAGACACAAGACTCACTTGGACTCCACACATAACATTAAAATTAAGACAAGCCTATCAAACCCTTAGACAACTTTATCCATTGATTAACAGAGGGACACCACTTAAACCGCAATGCTCCAGACTACTCGATACCTGTAAACTCAGATCTATACTTACTTACGCCTGTTCCTAAGGGATAGGGGCTTCGAAGACTGCAATGTACAGATTACAAACCTTCCAAAATAAAGTCCTAAGCATCGCCCTGGGAGCACCGTGGTTTATACGCAACGAGCAAATCCACAAGGAACTGAATATGCCAACAATTAAAGACTTCATAGACAAGACAGCAAACAGATTTTTAGAAAACCTACTAACTACAGAAGCTGAATAGACTACAGTCTCGGACAGAAGACAGCCCCACGACGACTGAAACCGCGACTAGCACAATATATCCTTTATCAGACAACAAATTCGTAACTTATCTTATAAATAATATTTATTAACAATGTACTATTTTAAATATTATTTATGAATTTAAGTTTGTGATGTTTATGCAAATAAATGTATTTTTTTATTTATTTAAAGACAAGAAAATTAAACAGTATTTAGAATCGTTGCCTAATGAAAACCTATTTAAAGAATGCATAAAGTGAAGAGAAAATTCTTGCATATTGCACCTCGATAAAAAGTGAGAGGTAATATAAGAATATGGAGCGTCAAACAAACTTTAGTAGCTATTTGTGATTAAATAATTGTTTAAATTAGATTCAATTAATATTGCATTAATTTGTTTTATCTTTTTGTTTTTAAGGGGAAATTCCCTATATAAAAGAATTCTTCTTCTATACGTATAGGATAAGTATTAACATGCTTACTTGATATGAGGTTCACTTCTCTAATTATATTTTTCATTCACATATTGCTTCCTTCCTTCCAATTTATCTAAACAACGTTAACAACATCAAAGTGCACACCACCAAAATTATTGAAGATTATTGAAAATTATTGAAGAATTGTACGTTTCTTTTGATTTCTCTTTTTTTCTATTTCTCTAAACTAATATAGCGCCATAATAATAATTTACGACGCTGATGACCATAGCAGTCGATGCGCCATACAAAAACAAAAAATTACCTATATAATTAACATTTCCAAATTAATTAAAAACTAAATTAAAAAAACTTACTGCATTTCTTATAAATATATAAACGTTAACAGTTTTTAAGTAATTATGTATTTACATTTATGCTTTAATGCGTATATGTATTATTTTTTTATGACCTTCTCCTTGTCCGTTTAAGATATTAATAAATTTTCTTCTCTCTTTCGATAAAGATCTATTTGTTTATATATTTCTTGATAGTATTAACCATTATGTCACACTCCTTACACCTACCTACAGCTGGGTAGTGTCCAAGGTCCTCCTTATATCCGGACACTTCCTATTTAATATCATTTGTATTAGATTTATATTGGCTATTATTTTATTTCATTCTATTTTTTTTTTTCTGTTATTTCTTTTATCATTTCTGTAGAGATATCGTATAAATTGTTATATCACACAGTTATTGTGATCACACTGTATTTGAAAGCAGTTTAGTCTTGATTTGATGAGTCTAGTTTTTTTTTGCAGTCATCATATCAGAGCTTCCCTTAACTGGTCCAGACTTTAAACTTTTGAATTTTTCTACAGTGTAATTGAAAATACTGAATGGAGCTGATTGTGACGATTTCATCCATGATATGTTGGTGACTAGAGGGCCAGTATTAAATCCGTAGGGATTTAAAATTATTCATTGAATTAGATTTTTGTGTTTGCTGAGGGTATGGATCTGTGATTTACTAATCTATAAAATATTTTCTATCACAATTTAAGAATTTGCTGATATGTTAAAAGGCTCTCTGTTTAATTAATAATAATAATAACAGAAAAGCGACAAATTAATTGGAGCAATTTAATATAAAAAGCTTTTTAATTTTTTTTTTATACAATTTTCAATTTTCATAAAATAATAATTTGTATGAAAAAGGATTACAATAATCCAAAAAATTCCTAGGTGTTTTTCCTAAATCAAACATAATATCTCGGATTAACATCTATTCCCTTATTTGGTGATCTCCAGAAGAGAAGTTAATCCGGTTCTGATATCACTATCATGATTACGAAATAAATCCATAACAAAATTTTGTTGCTAAGTTATTGTCTGTCGTAAGATGTGTTTTAAAGATGGTCAAAATGTAAATGAAATCCTTTTCTATCTTAATAAATTACAATACGTCATTTTTATTTTTAACAAATTACAATAACCAGAATTTCGAGAACACCTACGCAACTTACTGCGGTTTTTTACATTTTAACATAGTTGCTTGATTTAACATTAAACTTGTTCCTACCAATAAAAAATTATCAGAAATAGACAAATTGAATATTACGATGGTCATTCAATAAGTAACGAGATAAATCGCTGAAGCTCAGAAACGGTTTGTTTAATCAATACAATAGTTTCAGAGCGTCAAGTTGGCATCCTTGTACTTTGATTCTCATCAGCTGTTCGAGAGTATTTAGTAAGCATAACCTTAAATGTATTGTATTCAGTCAACAATGGCTTGCCGGAAGAACAACGGTCAGTGATTATATTTTTAATTGCAGAGAGTATCAAAGATAGTGAAATCCACGAAAGAATGTTGAAAGTGTACGGGATGGTTTGAGCCGTTCGAACGTTTACAGATGGGTACAAATGGGCTCGAATTGTCTGTGACGAGCAACGAAGTGGACGACCGGTTGAAGTTGCAGCTTCCTCCCTCGAATCTCGCATTAACGCGATAATTCAGGACAACAGGCGTATTACTGTTGAACTGATAGTTGAAGAAGTGCACACTGGAATTGTTAACAACATTATTCAGAATAAGTTGCAGTACAAGAAAACTTGTGCGAGATGGGTTCCAAGACAACTTACGGAAGCCCACAAAGAAAGCGGAGTGGGAGATCCTTCTACATCCTCCTTACAGCCCCGACCTCGCCCCATCGGATTTATATTTGTTTGGACCCCTTAAAGAGGCTCTACGTGGGAAACATTTTCAATCTAATGAAGAAGTTAAAATCAGGTCAACCCAAAGAATTTTATGCTAGTGGCATACCCAGATTAGAAGAACGATGGACAAGTGTAAAAATGTTGCTTGGGATCATGTATGAAAAGTAGCCAAAGTTTTGTATTGATTAAATAAATCGTTTTTGAGCTACAGCGATTTGTCTCGTTACTCTGCCTCGTAATTCGAAGCAATGAAGTCTTCTTCGATCTTATTTTTAAATAGCCGGGTCCATTATTAATAACAATCTGATTTGATAAACATATTCTTAATTCACTTAATTGCTCTCAAACTGCAATTAACTTCAAATCTTCTCCAAAGTTGGTCTATCAATGTAAACTTTGCATTGTCTACCCCCACTCATCAGATTCATAAAATCAATTTCAGGGAAAGATATTTTCCAATAATATGGAATAAACAGTTGATAAACTCGTCACAACAAGCGCTGGAGGTTCATGGTGCCGAGATACGGCCACATCAGTGCTAAACACGTTTTTTCTCATCTGAAGAGTCCTGACGAAAGAGCTACAAGTTTAAAGAACCAGCTTCCCCCAAATTATGGCTAACTCCCTCTAAGAGTAGATTAGATTAAATTAGATTGATGCAGGGGGGGGGACTGAGACCCAGGCACTGCAGCCTACCCGTTGAGGCTTATTATGCCAACCCCTCAATACCTAGTAGTGGAAGCCCCCCTCTTCATGAGGTCCAAAACCTTCCCCACCAGTCCTTCCTGGGGTACGATTTCCTCCGGTCTCAACGTGCCGAAAATCTCGTACCTCAGTCTTCCGATTGCAACGCAATTAAACAACAGGTGAGAGGCCGTCTCCTCCTCCTCCTGACACAATCTGCACAAGGGCTCTACATCCACCAACCCTACCTTGTGCAGTTGTTTTTTGAACCTGCCATGCCCAGTAAACAGGCCCGTTATCAGAGAAATCTGATACCTGCTTAAACCCAGGGTCTCTCTGGTTCTTCTTCTACACAGCTCTGGCATAACCATTATTGCCGTGTTTTGCTCCAGTACTTAGCCTCCAGTGACGATTATGTTCTCTCCGAGTCCATTCTCTCAGAGAAGCCCTCGCCATACTTTTGGCTATTCCCAGAACAGGTTCTGGCCCACAGAAAGGAGTACTCGCACCATTCCTGGCCAGTTGGTCGGCTAGTTCAATTGCCTTTAATCCCCTTGTGTCCCGACACCCATACTAGCCGCACTCTGTTGTGCCTGGACAACGCTTCCAGAGAGTTTCTACACTTCCTAACTAGGGAAGATGTCCCTCTAAGAGTAAGAAAAATCATATTTAGACTCGGCTATTTTAGGGTTTGAGTCATAGTGTATATTCAACATTTGAAGTATCTAAATTTTACACTCGGAGGATTCTAGAAAAAAAGAAAAAAACACGGTCAAATAGTCAAGACAAAGCCTGTGTGAAAAATCACCCTAGAAACAAGCTGTCTAGAATCAATATTTGAAGATTCTAAATTCTTTATTGGAAGAAGACTGAACACGCAATTAAGAAGTGAAGAAATAGCCAGTCTTAGCATAAGCATTCAAGAGCTAATAACGAGAAGTCTACAACAGAATACTCAAAAAATTTACTTCAACTTTCTGCTTAAAACAAGTAAAGGGACAGAAAGTTTTCTGGCAGTGTAGGAGACTAGCGAGCAATACCTCGGAAGTTAACCCTCGAGGCATCTGTTAGATTTACAAAAAGTTGGTGAAGCCAAGGATACTCTATGCCGCAGTGGCATGGTGGACTGGTTCCTTAGTGGGAAGGAATAGCAAGAAGCTGCAAGGAGTGCAGCGCACGGCCTGTCTGGTTATTACTGGTGCGATGAGAACGACGACGACGGTGGCACTGGAGATGTTGCTGGGGCTAACCCCTCTTAAGTATGTGGTGGTGGGTGAAGGGGTACCTCAGAGTGAGGTGTAAGGGAGAATGGGTGAGAACCTTTCGGGGGATCACACTAGGATCGAGTATGAGATTTGGCGAGTAAACCGATTTTTGCTATCTAAACTCGATGAGACCAGCAAGAAATTGGGATTTTCTTAAATCTCATTGGGATTATGAGATCAGTATTGGCAGTACAGGGAATGATAACCTCACGAGGCCAACGGAGGCGGGTAACGGCATTGTTCGCTGTTATTAGATGGCTCTAGGCAGGAGGGGGCTGGCCTGTCAGGAGCGGGAGCACGGTTGCAGGAGTTGGGTAGAGGGAGTTCGGTGGCCTTGGGTGGTTTGGCCACTGCCTTCCAGTCCGAGATGGTGGGCATTATTGAATGCTGCCGCCTTGTGGGGGAGTGTCAGGAAGAGATCAAAGAGGTGCGGATTTTCTCTGATAGTCAGGCTGCACTGAGGGCTTTGAGCAAGCCATGGTGGAGCTCGAAACTAGTGGGAGAATGTAGGGGAAGGCTTAACGCTTTGGCTCGGAGGGGTAAGGTGCGTCTTATTGGATACCCGGACATGCGGGAATAAAGGGCAATGAGAGGGCGGATCAGTTGGCTAGGGAAGGATCATCATTACCATTTTGTGGTCCTGAACCAGCCCTTGCCGTCACTAAGAAGTTCCTCGACAAACAGATAACTTTGGGAGACGAGAATCTTGGAAAAATGCTGGGGGGATCACGCAAGTGTGCCTCCAAGCTAAAAGATTTATAAAAGGAATAAGCAGGGAGTTTCGGAGTACCTCCTGTCCCTTAGCCACTGACCTTGGTGGGTGTAGTGACTGGACACACTTGGGTGTCTAGTCACTTGTTTAACATAGGGAGTTCGTCTAGTCCCATTTGTCAGAATTGCGATGACGGAGCCAGGGAAACGGTGTATCACTATTTATGTCAGTGTCCCCGTTTCGCTGGTACTAGGTTTCGCGTATTTTGGAGGGGTATTACTCTCGAGAATCCTTGGAGAAACGCGCCTAGGCGAGTTGGAGTTAAAGGATATCTTGGGATATTGTAGACTGATCGGTAAGCTATCGGGGGAGATTATTTAAGGGGATGAAATGGGGGTCATCGGGAGGATAAAAGCCATATAGGCTTAGGTCCCACGCAACCAGGAACCCGGTATAATAATAATAAAACAAGTAATCAACTCTTTACCCAGCTCTCTGATCTTAGAAACTTGTACAGACCACAGAGTTCTCATCAAGTTAACCAAACTTGGTAACATGGATTGACCATTCAAGCACAAACATTAGTTCTAAGTAGCCCCATCACCACTCTTTGTTCTGTCACTCTACTGGCTATTATACTCTTTTCTTCTCAAAATTGTGAGAGTATGTGTATCATACCTGCTGCCGGTACAATCCTTTTCACTTTCTTTTACTGTTAAAATAGTATTGAATTTTCTTAATTGAATTTTCACCGGAAAGACGTGTTTTAAGTTTCCCTGAGTACAAAATATGTTTTTAGCAAATTGTCTGAAAACGAAACCGCTGGAAGCTCATACTTGATATGCAGTTTAGTTACCACCTCCCCATGTGACATTTTTTAGGATTTTAAGACAGTTAATTTTTTTTTTTGTTAATATATTTTAGAATTTAATGTGGAAAAAGAAAGTCTTTCCTGATTTTTCTGTTTTTTTTTTTTAAATATTTATTTATTTGATTATTGTATGCAATATATAATAAAAGTGTAATTTATGTATAAAAGTGTAATATTACATGAACATATGAACATGTGTCATCAGTGGTATGAACGGCGACCATTCCGTGTTGCGAGCCGTTAGTTCTCCATTATAGCCTAGGAGGACAGCGTTATTATATATTAAGGTGGTCGCGGGGGCCAACGCCGCTTCGGCCTTCTACAAGGATTTGTGAAAAGTATTCTAGTGGATATATTATGGATCAGAGGATTATGGTATTAGTTTAATTTGAAATGAAATTTCGTGTTGCGAGATTGTGATGAAATGGATGGAATTTATAGGTCGAGTGGTAACTACTGTTTTTAGATTCTTAGATTGTAGAGTTTGAAGTTGATTAAGGTTGGACTTGTTTTCTAGCAGTTCCGTTACCGTTCTATTCCGTACTTTCAAATTGGGGTTAGAAGAACAGTGATAGTTTTTTTAATGTTCGTAAGAGTCAATTTTGAACTATTACAGTATTTTTAGCTTCAGTCTAGTATTGGGGGTTCCATTTAATCGTTTGACTAAATATATTCCCAGTAGGAATGCTGTGTCCAAGGGAAGGAACAGTTTTCCTATTTAAAGTGAATAACATGGGTGGTATTTTATCCGTCATAGCAGGCACGACGGTTCATCGTTAACTAATCGCACATACATACAACAAATCAACAAGTGTCGAGTGTAACAGAAACATTGCGTTGACTTAAACTCTCTAGACGAACTTAATAAATTTGCCCTGCCGACGGATGAAAATCGGAAACCTGTCAGGAATATAAGGAATATGCATGCTAAAACGGATAAAATACCAGATGTTATCCAGCATTGCAGACCCATCCACATACTATGTGCTTGGATTTAAGTTCATTTACTTCCATTGCATTATCTATGTTATATCGTGATTACCCTATTATCTTGAACGGAAGTAAGAGTTCACGCAGAATTTTTTCCTTAAAAGAGGCATTATATATATATATATATATATATATATTCTTCTTTTAAGCATTCATTAAATGGTAGCACGGTCATCAGGTTTTAGTTAGATGCGAGAAAAATCTACCCATTCAAGTAATCGTAATGAAACGCCATGACTTGTGCCATAGGATAAACTGAGCATTCACAGATCTGATGCATTCCCACACAGAATTCTCTGTACCGCATCCTACAACATTTAAAAGCTTCTAGTCATTGGTTCACAGTAAGTGTTTCTTGTTCGGTAACGCCACTAAGTGGCAACTGGGACGCTTTAAATTATCTAGCAAGCTGTGGGCGGACCCCTTGGTCACATGAGAATTCCTATCCGCAAATATATTCTCCACATTAAGAAGAAAATGTGCCGTTGTTACTCCGTTTGATTGTTAAAAACGATATTGTCTATTCGATATAATCTTTGAGAGTATATTATGCGAGCATAAGCTTTCAATTATCGAAAGGTATTCTAGTTATATTAAATATTAAGAGGACCGTAAAGTAATGTCGTTTTTTTTTTACATTAAATTCAAACAGATAAATTTTTAACAATTTTTTATTTTTAATCAATGATGTAATCACCGTTGTTATGAATAAACGTTTGCCATCTAGTGTGCAAATTTTCACACCTGCTCTGCTTACTTTACCAATCTGCTGCAAATGTTCTTGGTTGGTCGACCAAGGTTGGTTAAGAGTATTTAACAGTTCCTCAATTGTCTGACACTGATTTGCTTCCACTTCCGCTCTTAACATGTCATTGTCTAAAGTTCTTGGTCTTCCTGATCTATACGAGTCGAAAAGATCAAAATTACCGTATTTGAATTTAGAAAACCATTTTTGGCATTTATGCACTTGGATAAACATCGCAAATGTTTTTGGTAGCAACTGTTGCGTTACTACCCTTGTGAAACTCTAAAAGCATACAATGCCGGATATATACCTCTTCTAGTATTTGGCTGGCCATTCATTTCATCATAAATTACAAAAAAAAAAAAATCTGGTGTGAAACACTCACACAACTTTCTCTTACTCCAGTTCTCAGAATGATAATTGACAAATTTTATAGTTTGTGGACCAAATTTAATGAAATTCGTCGAAAACTGAAAAAAACGGTTCAGTAAAAGCGCACTTCAGGTTCACTAATTTTCTTGAAACTTGGAATTTCAGCCATCTATTTATTTCTAACTAATTATGTTCTGATGATAGAACTGTATAATTAACTAGGCTAGCACTTTGATGAAAATCTAACCCCACCCCTCCCCTAAAAGTGCCCTTAAAAGAATTTTCCCAGAGAAATGTTTTAGATAAAAGTTGTAGATCTTTGCATGTTTAGTTTATAATACGAAGTTTCATAAAAATTCATTGGAGCCATTTTTGAGAAAATTTGCGAAAAAGTGAATAAATCATTTAGTAACGTGGTAAAGTAAACGCACTTCCGGTTATCCGATTTTTTTCAAACTCGGAATTTCAACAACATATTTAATTCTAATTAACATTATTTAGATGACAGAATTGTCTAATAAACTGAAATAGCACTTTAGATGGAAACCTAACCCCACCCCTCCCCCAAAAGTGCCCTTCAATGCATTTTCCCGGAGAAATGTTTCAAATAAAAGTTGTAGCTTTTTGTATGTGTGGTTGATGTTGAAGTTTAAAAAAAATCGTTGGAGCCATTTTTGAGAAAATCGCAAAAAAGTAAAAAATTCAACTTGGAAAGTGGTACTTCCGGTTGAGGCATTTTAACAGATAACGTAGTGTCAGATCCCACGGTGATACCTAAACGGAATATCAAGTTTCAACTTTCTACGGTTTTTCATTCAGACCATTTGCTAAAAACCACTTTTTTGGACTCAGGGGACCTCAAAACGGATATTTCCGGTGAAAACTCGATATGGAAAATTTGACACGATTACCAATACTTCCTCTTACTAGGAGTAAGAGAAAGTAAATAAAAGTTTAAGACTTATTTACGAGTAAACAAGTCACTCTAACTATAAAATGTCTTTGGCACGACTTTGAAGTACACAATGAGCTGATAAATGTCTAACGAATAGCGACATGTGCAGAAACGACATTTCTTTACGGTGCCCGTAATACAATTATTGTGTTAATGTGTATTTTATGTCATGTGTTCGACACAATCAGGAATGCAGCTTGTTTCGAACAGGTAAAATCCAGAAAATTGTAAATAGTTTCCAAATAAAGCCCAAAAGAAGGAACTGCGAACACATAAAGTTCGAAAGGACATTTATACGAAGGTTGGCATTATATATAGTATTAATGCTTGAAATTTGTT
Organism: Triatoma infestans; assembly: GCA_011037195.1. Lineage (NCBI taxonomy): Eukaryota > Metazoa > Arthropoda > Insecta > Hemiptera > Reduviidae > Triatoma > Triatoma infestans. Next base: position 2,561 of record JAAEAF010005058.1, on the reverse strand, counting down.
CTAATTTAGTTTACTTAATAACAAATAGTATTTGGAAAAATTAACGTATTTTGACTCTAGTTATATCATTCATTGTTCGGAATAATTTCGATTCGTGCAGTTAGTGAGAAGTTTCCCCTTCACATTCCTTGAATGTAAATATCTTAGTTTATATTAAAATGGTAAACATTACAATTCTAAATACATATATTTATATTTTCAATAACCTCTCCAGTATAAAATAAAATCTCATTTTTACCTAATGGTAATAGGCTTTGTCAACTGAAACACTTAAATATGCAATTCCAATTCATCTGAATTTATCATGGTAATTGAAATAAAAAGTGGGCCTTAAATAACATACCTTAATAATAAAGATGTATATATAAGATGTGATAAAGTAAAGTCAATAAAAATCTAAATATTTATTTAAACAAAGTAATCATTTTATTGGTGGTCATGAAATACAAATATATTTTATTTCAACAATTTTCAGTTTAGGGTGTGTCCTATGAGCAAATATAAATAAACAACAATGGCGCCTTGGTAAAATGAATATAATTTACGGTTAATACTGATTTAAAATTATGATCATGTAAATATATATATATATATGTAAGAGCCATATGACTGTCTAGATAGAATGACAAGAGTTCGTTTATATTATTTTTATTATTCCTCATGTTTATTGTTATTGTTGGTCACTCTATTACATTTGTCATTGTCTCGTGAAAATCCTTGCAAAAACTTTACTGATGAATTTTTCATATTATGATAAATATAACACGTAGCATTCATGTGTGATATATATGGGTACCTTAAACTAATACTTTGTACAACACTACGTATTTTTATATGAATCTATATATGTTTTATCAATATTAACAATATAGAAAGTGGTTAGCGTACTGGACTCCTACGCGAGTCCAGCTGTGCTGCCCTTAGATTTTTTTCTTCCTATCAACCTCTATAGCTCACTGTCTAGTGATGGACAGAGTTGTCTGTATCAAGAGAACACTGTCCGGAGGCCGGCAATGCACTGAGAGGATGACCATAGATGTTGACGCGCCTTAAATTAAAAAAAAAAAATTAACAATAGGTTTAAATTGTAACGCTCAATTTTATAATTTCATAGGGCAGTAGTATCTGTTCTGAATTTAGTTTTTAGTATCATAATAGCAATGTTACTTTTGCTTTCTGCTATAAGTATTCACCAAAAATTTGAACAAGAATGCGCTTTTTCCTTTAACTTTTCTTAATTCTTTTTCTTGAAGGATCGCTCAAAACCTGGAAGAGGATTGCTGAAAAAAAATGAGCATCCAAATAGCTGATAGCACGCTACATAATCTCTTAGTATGCTGACGGATTTTTCCGCATTCTATCATGAAGACGCTGAAATCTTGTTTCAAAAACCAATCAAAAAATACATTTAGTGGAGCTTAGAAGTCAATTTGACAAGGTGGTTTCCAGGCGATCGAAGTCAGAGGCGAAGAATTTAAAGAGATGTGTAAAATCCACTATTTCCTCTTTAAAATGCATGCTAAAATAGGCTCGCAGGATGATATTAAGTATAAAGGAAAGAAACTTTAAGGAATATTGAAAGCAGTTTTTATAGTAGTGTAAATATAGTAAAAAGCAGTTATAGCAGGTAATATAGTTATAGCAGTTTTTATAGTAAAAAAGATAAATGAAATTATGCTGGGGATAGATTACTGGACAGAAAATGCCGTAGAATAACTTGTTTGGAGACAGCACTGCTAAAGTAGTAAGAACTAAGTCCATAGGATAAATATCCTCTTTCAGGTAGCCATAAAATTCTTCCAATAATACAGACAGCTCCTACGGGGTTCGAGTCCAGCTGTGCTACCCTTAGATTTTTTTCTTCCTAGGAGCCGCTACAGCTCACTGTCCGGTGATGGACAGTGTAGTCTGTAACGAGGCCGGAGGCCGCAGTGCACTGAGAAAGCTCCGGGCGCAAATGACCATAGCTGTTGACGCGCCTTAAATTAAAAAAAATAAATAAATACAAGTAGTTCAGACGGCTTGCAGAAGAGAGTTTGCCTAGGGAAATAATTTAGCCTGTTTGTATTATATATGTGACTAATATTTAACTGGACAAAAAGAACCCAGGACTTGGAAGAGGTTGTGATAGAATGAAGACTTTAATATTAGTATGACCAAGTAGTTCGAAAGTCTTCTTTATTTTCTGAGCAACATTGTACACTCCCTCCTCGTACTCACAATAGCTTATGGCGGCTCTCTAGAGTCTATTGGCTTACATTTTATTTGTAAATGAAAAAAGTGATAGCGAGCGTTTTAAGCGAATAGTGTGTTATATTTATTGTTTAAACAAGTTATGTTTGATTATTAACTATGACTGACACAGCATTGAAATTTGAATTGTTCCCTTGCATATCTTATACATCAGTTCTGATATAATTATTATTAATACAAGCAAACTGCATATTTCTTTTGGGGTTATATATAATATTAAGCCACATGTTGATCGCGGCACATCTGCCAGGTTATTATCCAGTTTATGTTCACAGGTATCAACACCTGTTCATTATCTCTCTATACGC